>CAEGAE010092255.1:0-18537 GCA_903067095.1 Girardinus metallicus | reverse complement strand
CTGAACAACATGGTTCAATACGAGAAGTGGACTTTCTTGGGACTAGGACCCTCAAAGCAGTATTTTGTGGAGAATTAGCCGTTCTCAATGCTGAGTTCTCGATGTATGAGTTTGAAGAAGAGTCAGTGAGTTGAATTCATGAATTCCATTTATTAATACCAAATACAGCTGGTCCATTTCTCATGCTACTTTTAGGAACTAGTAGGATAAAATGGCGTTAAGCAAAAGTTTCATTCTCTTTGTTAGCCTCTATCTAAGCTACACCCTACAGAGGGCGTTCCCGAGTGTGTCATATCCTTTACCTTTAGCTTTGAGAGTGTTTCCTAACATGTCAGTACAGCATGTTAGGAAACATGTCGTACTGTTTCCTAACAGTACGACATGTTACTGTCGTACTGTAACACCTACGATATGTTAAGTATAACATGTCGTAAGCTAAAGCTTTGCTAGTTGCAAAGCTTTACTAGGTGAACAAAGTAATTGTAGGTGACTTACCACCAGGTTCCCTATGACCATGACTAACATGAACACCAGGATGCAGAGAGGCTGCCCAGCCACTTCCATGCAGTCCCACATGGTCTCGATCCACTCGCCGCACAACACCCGGAACACGATCAGGAAGGAGTGGAAGAAGTCCTTCATGTGCCAGCGGGGCAGCTGGCAGTCAAAGGCGATCTTACACACACAGTCTTGGTAGTTCTTGCCAAACAGCTGCATGCCCACCACAGCAAAGATGAAAACAATGATGGCCAGCACCAGCGTCAGGTTCCCCAGGGCGCCCACAGAGTTCCCAATGATCTTGATGAGAGTGTTGAGAGTAGGCCAGGACTTTGCCAGCTTAAACACTCTTAGCTGATGAATAAGGAACAACAAAATATATGTTTGTTGTTTTCTATTCTAACAATGCAAAGCGAAACAATGCAACACAATCTGAGAGCTGAAGGTTTCTTGTACCAGTCTGAAAGAGCGCAGGACGGACAGTCCCTCTACGGTGGAAAGGCCCAGCTCCATCAGACTGAGGCAGACGATGACACCGTCGAAGATGTTCCAGCCCTGCTGGAAGTAGTAATAGGGGTCCAGGGCAACGAGCTTCAACACCATCTCAGCTGTAAAGATCCCTGTGAAAACCTGGGAAGAATTTGTTCCATATCATATCAGCATTATAGTTCTTTAAAATACACAAAGGAATAATGTTGGATTAGAAATGCTTTAATTCTCATCTACCTCTAAAAATACAACAATTTCCTCATCAATTACTGCATAATGTTTACTTCTTAGGTTTTAAGGCCCAATCAATTGTGCCATTTTAAAATCTTGCAGTCCAAGAATTGCACACAATGAAAAACATGGATTAAGTTACTGCCCTGAACAGAATAAACAGGAAAGGAACAGTTCTACATTTCTAAAGTTATGCAAGACCGCCATTTCCTGTGTAAAAAAACATTGGCTTGTGTGTGTTTCATTCAAAAATAAGGACATTTTAAAGTTTTTAAAATAGCCAACTGTGATGTTTACAATGCTTGAGTCGTTTTAACAAATGATGGATGTCAGTCCCTCATTGATTATCCATTGGCTTGTGTTTGTGGACCAGTGTCATACAAGTAATAAATTGGTTCTCAAGGTCACTTTTATCGTTATCACAATATTGCCACAAAATATCTTGATAAAACTCAAATTTTACAGTTAAAAAAAAAAAAACTGTGAAATTCTGGCAACACAAAATACCTGCCTACTTAGGTAAAAAATACCTAAGTATTATTAGGTAAAAGTATACCTACTTTTACCTAATAATAAAATAATATTTTAGGTATTATGTTGCCTAATACCTACTTATTTTTTACCAAAGTAAGTAAAAAAAAATACCTACTTTGGTAGGTATTTTGTGGTTGCCAGAATTTCACTTTTTTTTTAAACTGTAAAATTAGAGTTTTATCAAGATATTTTGTGGCAATATTGTGATAACAATAAAAGTGACCTTTTATTGTTTTTTACAGTGGACATCACCCACCCCTACTTGAGGGTACAATAATAGTATTGTTAACTTTCACTATTCAAATTCAGAATGCAAATACAATAAATATGCCCCCCATTTCCTGATGAAACATTGCTTCTCACTAGGCAAATGTCTCAACAACAGAACCATTGACATAGCATCAGTCTTGAAGCTTAAAAAAACGTCCTTCTGGTCGAATGTTGAAATACAATATCAGTTTGAAAACCATTTTCCTCTTCAGCCAGCTCATATCTGCTAACGTACCGTCTGACAGCACTTGAGGGAAAGTGGGCTAAATGCGGGAAATGTTCCAGCTCCTATCACTGAAGAGTCACTTACCAGGTTGCCCACTGACAGCATGGTGTTGAACTCATCAGTCATGGGGTAATGCTCCAGAGCCATGAACAGGGTGTTCAGCACAATACATATGGTGATCCCCAGATCCAGGAAGGGATCCATCACCATGAACTTCACACACTCCTTTAACTTCAGCCACCAGGGGCTGCAGTCCCATATTAAATACTTCTTGGCGAAGGCGTACCAGCAAGGGGGACACTTCTGCCTCGATTCCTCCAGCTCTGCAAGGAGAACCCCGCATCAGGTGAAAAAATAAAAAATGAAATGATTTTTTTTTTATTAATTTCCTGGGTATTATTCGAGGAATGAAATGGACCCACCCTCCATGGCGTCGCTGAAGAAGCTGAAGGAGCTGTGAGCTCGTTTCCTGCGCACAGAGCACCGCTCCGTGACGCTGGGCGAAGGCTGCAGCAGAGGTCTGGGAGCAGGATCCACTCCACTGCATGGCTTCTGGCAGACAAGAAATACATAAATGTCATCTGACATATTGCTTTGGTCGATACTTAAGCTTGTTTTCTTTTAGGGCTCTAGCTAACAATTAATTTCATAATTGATCTTTCTCCTAATTATTCAGTTGATTAATCGGATAGAAAACTGGCACATTCGACAGATTTTTTTATTAACCACTTATGCCCTTTTTATGTGATGTTAAAAATGCATTAAAAGATGCAGATAAATAATTAAATTTCTTTTTAAGTAAGAAAATAATATTTTTTTGCTTAAAATGCAATACAATAGGATTCATTTGGTGAATTTGAACCAGGTGAAGCTAAAACTATGCCACTTGAGGAGTTTTGGGTAAAATATATTTACAGACTAAGGTGTTTTTATCTTAATGGTAGAATGTATATATATTTTGTACAGTTACTCCTCCGAATATGTTGTTTATTCAGTAGATTACCTTTTGTGGAGTCTGTATACTCCAGTTAACAATTCAGGGTTTCCCCCAGTGTATCATAAGCCTGGCGGGCCACCAGGCTTTACTTGTGCCCCCGCCAGGCTAAGCATTGCTTATTTATTTAAGTCTTATTAAAATGTTTGCCTTTTTTAAGACTTTATAGTTGGTGTTAAGGTATTCATCTTCCAATCTTTCAATAATACATAACTATAAAGTGACACTTTCAAATTTCTTGTCAACTTTAAATATTTTTTATTCAAAAATTCGACGGGCCGCTGGATGAATGACTGCCATAGCGCCCAACCACCGGGCTTAGCAAGTATTCTGGGGGAAGCCTTGCAATTAATACATTTCTAATCAGTCAAGTTGATTATTATTCCAATAATCAATTTGTCTTCATTCATCATGATTAAGGCAATTAATCGTTTCAGTCTTATTTTCTCCCATTTAATGCGAAACGCCTGGGTATTTTGTCTGTTCTATTCTTACTGTTTCTTCCTTGAACTTCTCCATGCTGTGAGCCGGCACGCACGTCGGGGTGAGCAGACCCATGGCGGCGATGCCGTTCTGATCCAGCAAGACGTTGAGTCTTCCGTTGATGTTGAGGCTGGGGGTCAACACCTGGGAGCAGTGGCTTCTAACGCTGCCCGTCCTCTTCTTCCAGGGCGTTGCGGTTGAACTGGCGCGACTCCTGAAGACGTCCCCGTGGACGCTGTACTCGTCGTCCGCAAAGTCAGCCTCCGAGTTGTTGCGAGGGCGGAAGGAGCTGAAGATGCTGTTCTGGCTGGCTCTCCTGGTGCTGAGGGGGTGAGAGGAGAGCGTGGCCAGCAGAGGGTGTACTGGCAGAGGGGACAGAGGAGGCTACAGAGAGCGACAAACAGGAGGAAGCCATTAGATAATGTAGGGTACAACCTCAAGAACTGGGTGAAACTTGTTTGTTGTACCACAATTTCATCCACTGGGTCCAGCCTCTCCTCAGCAACTTCAGCTGCTGTCTCCTCTGAAAGAGTCCTATGAGATCTTCTTCTTCTACTGCTGCTGCGGCGTATACTTCCTGCTTTCAGACAGAACGGCGATAACTCCGGCGACACAACGGAGTCAGTCTCCTGTGCTTGTCGTTTGGCTGCCAACTTCAAACAGACAGAAATTATGCGACAGAGTAATTTATAATCTAAAGCTGAAAGCACACACAAACACATACATCCTTGTACTTCTATGCAAACTGAAGGCTTTGTATCGACTTCTATTCTTTTTAGTAGCTGCATTTATGCCTACTCATTACTAGTCTATTCCTAATCCTAACCTTAACCAAAACTTACTCACATCTTCCAAACTTTACTCTTAACCCAAGTACAACACCTCTTCTTATGGGGCCTTGGCTTTTGGAGCAGAGAGTCCCCACAGTACAGTATTTCTTGGAAAAATTGTCCTTACATCATGTCAAAAACAAGGCCACACACACACAAGGAGAATCTTGCACCTACTCTTTGCTCTCGTCTGAGATGCTCCATGGCCAGCTGGAACTCCCTCTCTTTCTGCCAGGCCTCAGCAATGGTCGCCTGGTTCTGCTCCTCGTAGGCCATGGCCACCACGGCCAGGATCAGGTTCACCAGGTAGAAAGAGCCAAGGAAGATCACCAGCACAAAGAAAACCATATAGGTTTTCCCTGCTGAGCGCAGAGTCTGAGGAAAATTCACACGGTAAAGTTACATGGTTACGCACTTAGGATAAGAGCTAATCCCTACTTTTACCGACAATAAATGCTGCAAATTTTATTGTTTGTTTTTTCTTTTTACAAATAAAGATTGTGGCATTTTGACTCTATGAGTCAATATGTTGGGGAATCATCTTGTGCCGCAATTATAGTCGCAAGTCTTTTAGGATATGTCTCTGCCAGTTTTGCAAGAATAGTTTTTGTTCAGTCTTCTTGACAATACATTCCAGCTCAGTGAAATTGGACAACATACTGTCGAGTACATTCGGATTCTCAATTTGATTTACCTCCTGTTGTTCTAAAGCACCAATATCCTTTGATCGAATCCATTCCCGAAGATGACCAGTAAACTTTTGGTATGACTTATGTATGAATTAAAACCCACTGTACCTGGTGAAAGAGCTCCTCCCAATAGTCTTGGGTCATGAGTCGGAAAAGTGCCAGAAAAGCCCAACCGAAGGTATCAAAACTGGTGTAGTCGTAGTTTGGATTTCTTCCCACTTTGAGGCAATCAAATCCATCCGGGCACTTCCTGTGACGGATATAAAATTAAGAAGAAGAAGACAGATTATTAAATGACAAGACTGATACATTAGCAACAGGCAGGATAGCTGCAGCTCTGCTGGCCCTCAGGTTAAAACCCCCTCTCGTTTCTACATGTTCTTATTCATCTTTGATATACTAAGTGGATGCAGCTCCATTAGCACCATTTTTTTCCCCCAACTGAATATGGCACTTGAAACCTGTTTCAGGTCGAAGCTCTAAAATAAACCCGAGTTAAAGAGATTACACTCAGCCAGATGGATATCAAATAACAGCCTCAAAAAAATGTTTGGCTCTGTGCCTCCATCCCTGATCTTCATTGTTAGCGCAGTGGCGTTACAGCAGATTTTTAAGTCCTGCAGCAGAGAACAAGCTGCACTTCCATGCCAATGTGAGAGGGGAATAATTTCATAATGGCTGGCCAACATCTGGGTGGCAGAGCACGGCTGTGAGAACAGCTGCAGGTCTCACCAGGCTGCTAAGCGGGAATTCTGACTAACGTCAAGGGCGGCGATGTCTGTGTGAGGCTGGAAACGTCTTCCTGTACTGGACGCTTTGTTCAGCCGAGTCTCCTGTTTATTCCAATAGTCACAATCGATGAATATACTTTGGCTGGTGTCAAATGAGTGAATTTCACAACACTGCAATGGAAACACTTTTTTTAAATCACACGAGTCGTGTCATAAACAATCAGATATTACTACAGGTGGAAACGACAAAGACGGCAGGAAGAATTAGATGGATGATGGAGCGGCGTGGTTTTTTTAATGACGTATTACGTCATCGTGCGATTTCAATAGAAACACCGCAATTGTGAAATTGTGTTTTTTGTGTGCGCGCATTTGTAATGCTCACGTTAGGTTAAACGTCCACTCATGCGCAAGAAGACGACTTGTGCATGAATGAATGGGTCATACTTTTTCAGTTTGCATTTCAAAACAACAAAATAAACTCTTATGATCTTTGGTGTGCCTGCTGTACATGCTTTTCATTTTTTTATTCCAGGAGATCAACTCAGAATCTTGCAGTCCATATAATTTAATGAGTAGCAGCAGAAAATTTTCCATTTTTCCTGAGGACAACTTATGTGCTGGGTTTCTACGATAGGCAAAGGGCAAAAGTTCAAAATGTCAGTTCAATCAGTAATAATCCTGACTGCCCAGTGGGCATTGAGATGCAAGAGGTTAAGAACAGGCCTAACCACAACAGCAGGACTGATGAAAAACGTCCTCAACTCTAAAGGCAAACAATATACAACAAACTTAGTGGCCAGGATGAAAGTAGAATTTGAATTAGCACAACTCCTGTGTGTCTGACCGCTCAGTGGTGCCTGCTTCTGCGCATGTGTGCGACAGCGTGTGTCATCATAACGTATCCAGAGGTTTAATTTGGAAATCTACTCAGGGATTACTTGTTGGAATACACTCAAAAGATTAAGCATCCTCTGTGTTTTACGTCCTCCGTCCTGACCTGCTTAGTATCTTGCCTGTCTCCACAGTCCGCCGCACAAAGTTCCAGCAGAAATGCCGCATAAGTTAAAAGCCTGCCACATAATTTGCAAACAAACACATAAGCTACCTTGTAGCCCTTTGACCTATAATCTGTCATCCATGTTGTTATTCTGTGTCATCTCATTTGGAAGCCGTGTAATGGCAAGGATATACAAAAAAAAAAAGCACTACACACAACATCACTTTTGATGATGAGGCAATTGTAAAATCAGAGTGAGATAACAAAACTAGTTGACAAAAAGGTATACAGTCACCATGACTGTTAAAAAACAAAACAAAACAAAAATTCAGCTATTTAGCTTGAATGTCTAGTTTGAGCTCAATAACCTACTACTTAAAAGGCTTAATGACATCACTTCCACCCAAAGTTCCCTCCTCTCTTTTCACTCTGACTTAAACAGAAATTACTGGATCAGATTTTCTTCCTCGAGGAGATTAAGTTCCTGTGTTTTTTGGGAGGCTGCCGTCTGAGTGGGATTAAAAACGGCAGGGTGGCTGCTCTCTGATGCAGGATAATTATGCGACTAACTACCTCCACCATGTCCAGCTCTCGCTGTGACGCTCAACTTGACCATCTTGCTTTAATAAAACTTTATTCAAATCAGATTTGGCTTTATTAGTGTACAACCGAGGGACAAAAAAGAAAGAGAGGAAAGTGAGGGGAGTAGTGGATGAAGAATAGAAGAAAGGAAAATGGATGAAAACACCAATCCTCACCAAGTAATTTTTTATCTAGTTTTTAGTGCAAACATCTTTGTAGACTTGAAATAAGACAAAACTAACTTAGAAGTAACTTTTCAGCAAGATACAGGAGAATGTTTTCAGTCAATAACATTACTTCCACTGGAAGATTATTTAACTTATAGCAAAACATTTTTCCTATAAGTGAAATTATCTGCCAGTGGAAATCATACTTTTTTTTTAATTATTTATTTAAAACCAACTCCTATATCTTGTAAGTTAATTTTGTCTTATTTCAAGTGTACTAACGTATTTGCAATAGGAGCTAGACAAAAATACTTGGTATAATTTTGTGTTTTTGCAGTGTACACACAGAAAGACATAACACATAACTTACCCATATATAAAAATATCACCGTAAGTGTTCAATAGTGTTTTTTGAGGCAGGCATGAAGGAGACCCAAACCCCAAACATCCAGAGACATTCAATCATTTTCACTAAAACAAAAACTAAATTTTATCTTTTCAACAATATGACAATACAAAAACCCAACAACTTTTACTGCTTTCAGTAAAACTGCTTTCAGTAGCTGCCCCAGTACATTTTCTGCACAAACAAAACCAATCCCAAAAGTTCAAAAGAGACCAACCTGCCTGTCAGTGTAAAGAAATGAAAAAACATCCTTACCAATTTTTCCTAAGCACTATCATCCTGGTTTTCATCTGAACACATAATGAAGGGCGACTGTTGAGGTTTTCACAATCTAACAAATGTTTAGCTCAATAATGCTTTGAACCAGGGGCTGCACAGTGGCGCAGTTGCCTTGAAGCAAGAAGGTTCTGGGTTCGATTCCCGGCCCGGGGTCTTTCTGCATGGAGGTTCCATGTTCTCCCTGTGCATGGTGGGTTCTCTCCGGGTACTCCGACTTCCTCCCACAGTCCAAAAACAAGACTGTTAATTGGTCTCTCTAAGTGTGTGTGTGTGTGTGTGTGTGTGTGTGTGCATGGTTGTTTGTTCTGTCTGTCTCTGTGAACCCCGCCTCTCGTCCGGAACGTTAGCAGGAGATAGGCGCCAGCAGCCCTCCAGACCCCACTAGGGACAAGGGTGTTAGAAAAAGGATGGATGCTTCGAATTGGGATCAGGGGAAGATTTGCTGCCTTGTTCTTGTTTCAAAGTATTTGGATTTACAAATGGTGTTTTCAGGACTGATAATCTGGTGGACTCAGTTTGATGGACATTTTCATTTTCAGCTGAAAATTTAACAAATGTTACATTTAACAAATGTTCATTTGCAAAATGCTCACTTGACACTGCATTGTGTCAAAGGAACCAAACTATTGAAAAACCTTCACCTTGGCGCTGCAGGAGACAAAATGAAAAACTCAAAAGAAGACATGAGCGCAACTTCCTTCTTCACGAAATGTAAGATTTTAGTGGTTGTAGGATTTCTCTTTTGTCTTTGGTAAGCCATTTGGTGAGCCATTTCTCCTCTGGCGGGTTTGTTTTGGTTGTATTTACCCAGAATACCCTGCATTATTAGCGGCTTCCTACTTTTGGAGTGGTCTTCGGCCAGCTTGGCCTTCACATATGACTCCGAACTGCGCCAGAGTTCACTTCAACCAAAATAAAATTTGCCTAGAAAGAGGCTAAACAGGGATGCTGAGAATGAACACACGATAGCACCTTCGATTGGAAACAGCCGTCCGTTCAAAGGGAAAAATAAATTCTGTATTTATATTTAGAGTAATTAAATTAACTTGAACTACAGGGTAAGAAGTAACTGAAATCCACTACGTAACGTAAAATGTCGCTTTTAGATTTTAGTCAGTAGTAGAATTGAGTACGGGTTCTTCTCTAAACATAAAGAGAACCTAATTTTAAAGTGATCAATTCCAGTTAACCAAATTATATTTATTTGGCTTTCTGAGGAATAAAATCTGTAATGACAGCACTTCTCCAGCTGCCAACTCAGAGTTTCTTTGTAAAGGCAGCCCTGACGTGATTATCCGCACAATATGCAGCTTCTCTCATGGTACGCCCATCCCTCTGATGAGATCACAGCCCTGTGCATTAAGCCCCACAGTGACTGTAATGTTAAAGCCAACAGGAAATCAACCGCTGCTGTGTTTTCCTGCCAATGTGAAAACTGCCTCCGAGCTTCCGTGTCCTATTGTACAGAGCGGCATGCAGGGGATCAGAAGCCATTACGGCGGTAAACATTTCAACATTATGTAACAACACGCAGATTATGAATAAGCGCAGATTCACTTACCCTGCATCGCTTCCATATCCACATATTAAAGCATCCTTCTGCCCTTCAACTTTGTAGAAATTATCTAAGGGAGGAGGAGGAGTGACAGTTCAGTGAAAGCAGAGCAGTGTGCATGTGTGAGATGCTTGTAGACAGCAGGCAGAAGCTGCATTTCCATTAACCATAGAATTGCACAAATTGAAATTACAAAAAATACATTTGTTTAGTGGAAACAAGTCAATTTTGAAAAAAAGTCAAGTTTCACCAAACTGTTTTCTTGCGTTAGAATGAGGTGGTTTTTCGGCCATATCGAAACCGGCGTACTTCACAAAACTGCAATGAAAACACCTTTTTCGAGCCGGAATGCCAACAGTCTGTTGTTGCTACAGGCAAAAACCACGACGACGACAACGGGAAGTAGTAGGAAGATGATGGTTTGTTTTTGTTTTTTTCAGACAATGTGCTGCTGGATCCACCAGAACTCACACAGCATCGCTGTGTGAGTTCTGGTGGACCGCATTTTTTATGAGTTCATAAAAAATGCAGTCTTTTATGCAGTCATAAAAAGACTGCATTTTCCCCAAAACACTGCATAAGTGGTCGCTTCCAAGGAGACTCCGATGTCTCCCTCTGATGTCCGATAGTGGTCATAATCGTGTGTACATTTTGTGTTACTTCGATACAACGCACGAACACAGTCTAAAGTATGTGATGTTTACGTGTCGAACACACGTCAACATGTCACATATAGTTAACTTGTTAACGATGTCTACAGTGCATGTTGGTGGTTTGGCCGAGGATCACAAACAGCCAATAAGAAGAGACTCGACTCAGACTGCCAGGATGTGACGTTGTCCAGAAGAGACATAGGCTCTTTATGCACTTTAATAAAAAGCGCAATCAACGCTTAAGTTACACGTTTTGGTGTGATGTCAACGTTGTTTATGCACTAATTACGCGTGACATTTAACTCTTAAACATCACGTACGTTACACATTGTTTGCCTGTTGTACATGTTCATAAATTTATGACCTCAGTGGTGTTCCATATGACTACCTCTCTTGTAACTGTTCACATCCATCGTTGCCATGATTTTTAACAAGTTATCACGTGAACAAGCTTATTCGCCTGTGATTTTAATTCCAGTTCTTATTTAATAAAAACAAATGTGAAATTGTGTTTTTTTTTTTTTATCAGATTATCAGAAAGATTTGCACACATTTGTAATGGAAAAGCAGCTACAGTCGTTTTAGGGCTGACCCTCGTTGGTGAGAAAGTCGTCCGGTGAACTCCAGGTCCGGTTGTTGCAGATGAAGGTGGTGTTTGGGGCGTACGAGGAGTTGATGCAGTGATCGAGGTTCCGGACGCACTTTTGTCGCAGGAGACCCATGAAGAGCTGCAGGCCGATGAGGGCGAACACGCTGAGGCAGAAGACGGTCAGGATCATCACGTCGGCCAGCTTCCTCACAGACTGGATCAGAGCGCCCACAATGGTCTTCAGACCTGGATGGAGGAGGAAACACAGAAAGAAAGAGGCGACCAATGCTGAGTCTTATACGGTGTGGAAAGTTTTAAAAGTAGGACTGAGAAAAGATGGGGTGATGTTTGTAAATTTACCCGATAAAAAATCAACAGCAACATTTTTATAGTTTATTTAGCCTGTCATAGTGAAATAAATGTGTTCTTTTTTCAGTCATGTTTTCATGTTATTCATACATTTATATATGTCAGAGATCCAAACTAAGCTTTGACGTCTACTCATTTAAAAGCTAAATATTTAGTGTTTAGTTATTTTACATCAAATATTTAGTTGGGAGCTAAATATGTAGTTTTCAAACAAGATATTAAACTTGTGAAATAAATATTTAGTTCACAAGCTAAATACTTAGTTCCAAACTAAATGTTAAAATCAGTCTTACATTTAAACTAAATATTTAATTAGGAAATTAAATATTTAGTTCAGAAACTAAATATTTATCTCCCAACTAAATATTTAATTCACAAGCTAAATATCTAGTTTTGTACTAAATATTTAAGATTGAGGTAAATATTTAGTTTTCAAATTAAAAAGTTAGTTTGAAATCTAAACACTTACCTCTCAAATAAAATATTTAGTTTGGAACTCTTGACATTTATGAATGTATGAATAACATGATGAAAACATGACTTTAAAAAATGAAGACTGTCATTTATTTCTCTGTAATTTGTTAAACAAACCAAAATTTTGCTGCTCGTTTTTTACTGCTTAACTTTACAAACGAAGGAGCCAGACGGTGGCGGCTGCCTCACCTGGAATGACGGAGATGGTTTTCAGAGCTCTCAGTACTCTGAAGGTTCTTAACGCAGAGACATTCCCAAGGTCGACAAATTCAGTGACATATCTGGAATTTGGTGCAAAGAGAAGAGGGGAGAGGGAGTCTAGATCATAAAGGTTTATCACAACACAAACAGACGGGTACAACTTTTAGATGGAGCGCATTATGACTTTATTATTTCTCTGGTTGCCTCAGTTTGTCAAAGTGTGGCTTAAAATTATTAAAATTAATCGCTACCAGTTAAGACCGTCGTGATGTAAAGTAAAGGTTCGTCCACTTTTCCCGCAGTAAAATTCACGCACTTTTCAAGCATCTTCCAGGTAACTTTTCAAACTTTTGGAAACGATAGAAAAGACGAGGAATAAGACAAGAAGTAGTTGGAGTATGATGGTGCGACACGGTTTTAATGATTTATCAAGTGAACACACTTGTCATGTTTGTATCATGTTTTGAAACACCCCTATTGCAAATTGTGCTTTTTCGATATTGGCGGAATATCATCACATTTGTAATGGAAATGCAGCTAAGTGAATTAAAAGTGATTTTGTGTTGCTGTTTTCAGACAAAACCAGCTGAACTTCCTGATCTCAGGGAGTTTGGCTAAATCAAATAGACTCACGCCATGATGATGACGATGAAGTCGAGCCAGTTCCACGGGTCTCTCAGGAAGGTGAACGGCACTAAGCAGAACCCTCTCGCGAAAATCTTTATTGCCGACTCGAAAGTGTAGATGCCAGTGAAGGTGTACCTGGGAATCGTTAGAAACGGGACGATGAACACACATCAACCCCTGCTTTAAAATGAACTACAATAGCTGCTGTGCGGTACGGTGAGAGACTGACACATAATCTGTAGAAATATAACAATGACGAAATGATTTAGCAAGCAAACTCAGAGCAAGATAAGAATAACATGCTGAAAGAGTTTGAAACAAAAAAACAAGTGACAGCATGGGACATTGTCATTGGCATAAATATGAATTCAGCACTGGAATCACAACAAGGAGCAGCAGCGATGTATTAATAAAGTGAAAGCATGAAGCCTCTTCCAGCAGCCGAGCATTTAGTTGTGAATTTACTTTAAGCTAGGTAAAGTTTAATGACTGAAAGAATGCTAGTTTAAATCCGCACAAGATATACATTTTGTATTGCCTGTTAAAGATTTAATTTTCACACTCTACATCTGGTATCCACAGCATTTTTTTTTTTTTATAGGTATAGGATATTAGCAACGACCTTCTGGAAAAGGATCTACAAATCTGAGACATCCAGCAGTAAAGATGGAGGATGGATTCATCTTTCAGTGAAAGAGATGGGGGGTCAATTACTTGATTGTGCAATAAAATGGCACAAAGTGCATAGAAAACTCATGATTCTTCCCCTACAGCAGCGGACATATGTACACATATACAGGCTATTGTTTTACACCAGACCAAACCAAAGAGCTCAATCTGAAAAAGTTTAATCTCAGCAAAGTGCCTGTGAGCGGTGGGAAAATAAGACCTGGCTAAGACAGACCATGTTCAACTCCTTGGAAAAACAGAAAATCAATAAAAATTCTTAGTAGCTTTGTTCAACTTTTAAAAAGAAAAAAAAAAGTTTCAATGAATAAATGCAGGCGTTTTGGGTATTTTAATGAGGGTTTCCTGGTCACCAATAGTTGTCGCCTGTGATTTTGTCATCATCGTCTGGTCTGGCAGGGAAGTTTGACAAAAAACTATCAATGTTGGCACCGACCAAAAAGTACAAACTTCACTTTCTACAAGAAGTGATAGATTATCAATCAGTTACAAAGAACACTTTGCACATCTCACGTTCAAATCTATTAGTTTTCTCTGTTCCCAAACACTAGGATTGTTGCTGAAAGAAGACGAATCAATAAGACATTAAAACTTTTAGCCTTAGGTTTTGCCAAAGATGTGGGCATAAGGAAATTTCTAGCATCTCTTGTTTTTGTATTTTTGTATGCATTTTATAATGTTTGCAAATGATCTATTTTTATCCAATTCCTTGGGAAGAAATCAAACATTTTCTCTCAAAATAAGTTTCATATAATTGTTGAAGCTGCAACAAAAAACGTAAACATCCTCCGATGATGAACGTTTCCACTGAATCTTTCACGTCATGCACAGCAGGAAAGTCCTTGCAACACGTTCAAAGCTCCTCTCATTCCACGGCATGCCGACGTTGTGTTCAGCGTACCGTAAACACGACATGCACCACATCTACATATACTCACATTTTTAGTAATTCTGCAGAAGTCTCTGATAAAGCAACAGACCCCGGCAACTCTGCATTAGCAACGTTTGGGATGAACAAACAAAACAAAAACACGTAAAGCGGAGAGAGATAAAGCTTTACTTACTCCAGGTATTTGGTCCATGTTGGCGGATCGGACATGGCCATGAAGAAACAGTTGGTCAGGATGGTGAACATTATGAAATAGCTGAACAACGTGGAAATGGTTCAGGAAAATGTGGAGTGGCAGAGAAATACATAATAAAGCATTCGTTTTTTTAAAATAAGCTGGCAGTGAACCAGAACATAGAATAATATAGTCACTGTAGAGTTATAAATTAACATTGAAACTACGTGGCAACTTTTGTTTTTTGTTTGTTTGTTTGTTTGTTTTTGTCACATATACTGTACAGTGTCTTGCAAAAGTATTCATACCTGTGTGACTTTTTTTTTTACACTTTGTCACTTGACAGGGTATTTTCATTAGCATAGTTATTTGACAAATAAAAGCCCCATAATGGCACGGAAGAATGAAAAAGGTGCATCCTTGTTTCTACAAATGACAATTTGAAAAGTGGAGCGCGCATATGCATTCAACCTCCTTCAGTATTTTATTTTATTTATTTTTTTTGGAGAACAATCTTACATTCTAGTCTTGCCACAAATTCTCAGTCAGCTTTAAGTGAACCTCCAACCAGACTTATGCAAACTCAAACTGTTTATTTGTATTCAGAGATTGACCCGTGTTTAGCTCCATGCAGCTTCCCATCAACTCTGACCAGAACTTGTACTTTTTCATCAATAAAGTCAATGAATCTTTGACTTAAAACAAGCTCTCCTGTATCTTGCTAAAAAGCTAACCGTGATTTGGTTTTGTGTTATTCAAAGTGCACTAAGATATTTGCACAACAAACTAGAGAAGTAATATACCACTTGTTAAGATTTCTGTGTTTTTACACTGTTTTGTTCTAAAGTTGCACTGAATTTGACAAACATGACCAAGGTTTAGGTTTCTGAATACAAATGCATTGTACAGTTTTCTGATTGTTTTATTTTTTCCAGGAGGGCAGATTGTATAATTATTTGGAACTTGATGTTCGTTTTTCAGATGGAAGTCAATTAAAAATTTGAGGTTGACAACATAACATATGACGGTTTTCCAGACATGTAAATACCTGGAGGTGCTGTACCACTGTCGTTATGACTAAAGCCAGGAATATCTGACTAGAATACATTTTAAAGGGAAAGAAACTATTTGCTATATAGAGCAGAGGCTCCCAAACTTTTCTGTGACTTGACCTCCCAAACAGCACTAACATCTGGCAGAGGACGCCAGATGTTAGTGCTGATGTCCAGATGTTGCAAAAACCCACAGACAATGCTACAAAATAATGATAAAACAGATAAACTTTTAGACTTTTTTTTTTACTTACTTTTACTCACTACTCACTCCATTATTTTGGCATAAATGCTGCATCATACTTCCTTATTTTAGTTTTTCGTGACTTCTTAGCTTTTTTTCAGAGTCCTCCAGAGCTGGACGGTTCCTTATGTCTTATACTCGTCAGAAACGTGTCCAATTCACACTTGCTAGCGAAACACAAACCAGTGAGTTTGAATTTGTTGTATATTGGAAACTGGCTTATCTGACAGATAAAGGAACATATTAACTTCAACTAAGGTGAGACGTCGAATTATAGTGACTATTACCTTGACTGTCTCTATTTTCACCCTCAATCTTAAGATGAATTCAACAGTGTCCTAACATCTTCTAAACCTAACCTCAAACGGCAAAGCCAACAAACACAGACACCAACAAGACATTCAGAAAGGATATGCATGGACTAAGATTTTTATGGCAATGGATCTGATGAAGTGAAATGGACTTAATATGTAAATTGCAGACGTGGCGCTGAATCTGAAGATGGCTTTCCCCTTGTTAAGTACTATAAAAGTCTGCAAAGAGAAGCAAAAGACAAGCACCGGGGTTAATGTGAAAAAAAAAATTCCCATTTTCAAACATTGTAACGTAGCGAATCTCTCGTGCTACGTTGCGGAGAGAAGCTACACATCAGCCGGCAGCAGCTGTTCATCTGTTTCCTTTTACCAAGAGGGAGCAGCAGCACAGTGTTGACTCAATCTCTCTGTCTGCCATCTGTGCTAACTTCCAACACAGGCAGGCATCGGGGCAAGTTGAGATAATGGAGGCAACTCCAAAGCGGACGGAATGTTTCCCCAACAGATGTGGCATTTATTTAAATATTTCCTGGTCTTTGGATAATCCTCCCATCCAGCAGCGCATCACATGCCAAAACAAAGAGACCCTGAGAATGGCTGCCATGTCCTGTTTTCATCTCTCCATTAACGGGCGGCAGCCTGATCCACCGGCTCAGCAAATCAAAACTTACTAATCCTATTTCAGAATCCACCAGAGATCTTAAGAGACGCAGAGAGGCCGTCTTAGTCGCGGCGAGAAGAAATGATTTGAAGGATCGCTACCATTTCTTCCCCAAAGGGAGGTTTCTATTGATTCCTCCATTAGTGGAAACTTATTACGCATTAGACACGAAGACAGTAACTTCAAATGCATTTCAAAATGAAACTCTTTCTTTAATGACTTATTATTTATCAACTAATGTGGAATATTTAAAAAGGGGGAAATTATGTCTGGGTTATATTAACAAATTCATGTGGATTATATTGTTTTTTTTTTGTATGTGTGTGTGTGTGTGTTGTGCGGGTGTGTGTGTGTTGTTGGATTGTTAATGTGCATCATTTGGATTGACAACTTTCCTCTTTTTATTTTGTTTGTTTTCTCCTGGTTTAAGATGTGTGAAAAATCATACAATAAATTCATATTTCATAACAAAATGTGCATTTTGCTCTAAATTTAGAAACAACTACACGCAATAAAATAGAAAGAAAAAAAACTAAACTAAAGATATTCCTGTTTAACCCAGAGAATAAATTTGAGGAGGTGCAAAGGCACATTTTCCTAATCGGTCCTGATGATTGGAAAGATGGAAGAACATTGACGTTTGGTTGTGGGTCTTCAGTCGTAAAGAAGTGGCTGCCGAATCTAAAGCACTTATGAAAACACTGAAACGACTGAAATTGCGACAAATCACGCATTTAGAGCAAACCGGTAAAATAAATAAGAAAATCCTAAATTCTGTTACGCTGCTGTAGCCAAAGAGTTTCATTGTTAAAAAAGTAGATAAATAAAAACAATAACAATAGAGAAATCTCTATTTGGTGTCCTGTGATTGGTCAGTGTGATTTACCTGAGAAAACAGAGACTGACGTCTGAAGTGCTAATTTCTCCATTTTCTTTTCCCCTCTTTTTATAATCCAAAAATAGTAATTAGCGCTTAATGCTGGAGGTCAACTGACTTTATAAACCTGCCGGAAATGCTGACTATTGGTTGGTTATTATTAGCAATATGCACTGATGGACCGCTGTTTAACAGTTTTTAAACAGGCATCTCTATGGGCAGCACAGCATCACTTTTGCTAAGCCAATAAACTCTTCTTGTTAGCTCTGGGAAGAAGTTAAAAAGCAAAACATCTAAAAGATCTGAAATCTAAAATGATTCATTCATTCATGTGATGTGGTTAAAGTAATTTCTAGGTGTACACAAAAGTGGCTCGAAATTAAAGAAAAACTATGAATTAAGAGAGGATTTGTTTAAAAAAACTAAAGGTCAAGGCTACATTTAAAAACAATTATTCTTCAGTTAGAGTGGGCTGATTGTGAGAAGTGAAAACTGTTCTTCAATCTTAAAAAAAATTATAAAATTGATTTGCTAAACAAATACAATGAAGTTTGACAATGCTCTCTTTTATGAGTTTGTCTACAAGCAGCTGGAATTCCTTGGAGATTTTAGAAAAATATGCAGGAAAGATTCTGTTGCTTGGATTTGTCATTTACGTTTTTATTTATAAGAAAGTGAAAGTATAATAAGTTTGTGCTTCTACTCGCACTTTTTGGGTCTACACCTTGTGTTCATGGCATTGACAAGAATTTAAATATATA
>CAEGAE010092251.1:0-19215 GCA_903067095.1 Girardinus metallicus | reverse complement strand
TATATATATATATATATATATTGCGCTTAGGCAAGTTTTATTTCTTATATATTAGCATAGTATAATAAGCTTATATTATTAGCCAGGCTGTCTGCTCCAGCAGTCAACCCACAGTCAGCTGCTAAACAGACGTCCTCCGTGTAGCTCAACGACTGCATAGTCATAAAAGTTTTACTATCTGAAATTGTGCTCCAGAGGCCACACAAATTCAGACTGTCTGTGCTTTAATCAAACAGAAATAATATTACCCAACATCACCAAATTTGTTTTTGTGAGTTTGGTGGAACGTGCAGCAGCCTTTTTCAGCTAACTGCCAAGCAGTATTCAGAAACAGATGGGAAGGGGCAGAGCTCCTTCATTTTATCCATTATGCTACCCGAGATAGCTCTGGTTAAATTTCCAAATTTGCTGTATTACCGGTGGATCAACTCTGCAAGAATTTGGAGGCAAAATTGTCCTGTTCCATTGATTTAAAGTTATATTTACAAGATGCCAGAGAAAGCATTGGAGTGACCTGCAATTTGTTCTAGCTCCTAGAGGCATATATTAACACAGTACTGCCCCTCTCCCACCTGTTGCTGTGCCCTCCTGGTCAACTGCCAGAATGAAGCCTTCTGTGCTTTCACAATGCTTACAAGAGAGAGAAGTTTGACTCTGTCAAAAATATTTATGATCGGGAAAACCGCTGACACTCATCGTGTAAAATCGGAGACATCGCATTTATTAAGATAACGACCAGAGTATCAAACCTCACTAATATCAGCTTCTTGCGCGTATGTGTCTATAGAGTTTTACATTTTACAAAGATACATTATGCACTATAAACACTTGGAAGCAACTATTGACTTTTTCTCAATTTTATGTAGCAGAAGTAAAATTACAAAATAAAAATTGTTAAAAATGAGATTATCATAATTGTAGTAAGTTATACTATTTCAACAGCAGTTGGACTATTTCTTACTTTTTCTCATCTAAAAGCAGAAGTTTGGTGATGTTCGACATTTTTGTTTTTAATCCCTATAATAACACAATAAAATCAGGATCTTTTTACTCAAAATTGAAAATCTCATTCTTCATTCTACTTCATGTGACAGCCAGCGGTTCAGTTTCATAAGGGGGAACATGAGGGCAAATGCATTTCATAATCTTGTGTTACATGTTTGCATCACAATTGTTTCTGCTGTGGAACCAAGCAGCCCTCTAAAGATGCATGACTTCATCTGAGTGCGAGAGTGGGATTCAGCCCTTTCTCTCGCTCCCTCTGTGGAGGTCTTTATCAATGATGTCATTGGGAGCCAATTACAATTTACAACCGTTTTCGTCATCATCCGAGCTCCGCCCTCCAGCCCCCCCAAACCAGCTACTCCTGCGTGACAGCCCACATGGTCCTGCAGCATCACATTTTCACCATGCATTACTCTGCAGCGCCAAGGCACAGATACAACAGGAGCACGGCCTGTGGCAAAGGACTTGGATGTAAATCTGCCGTGTTAGTTCAGAAATGAGTTAGCAGGGAGGACATTTCTTTTTTACCTGGATTTAATTAGTAGTAAAATACACACAAGACATGGATGAATGTGAATGAGCAAACAGTCACCCAGACAACTCAGAGGTTTTGTGTTCATCATGTGTATAGTATCCATGGAGAGTATTGGTTTACACGGGGTTTTAGTCTGAGTTGGATTATTACAGTGCCTTAAGAAAGCATCCATACCATTTGAATCATTTCAAATATCTCATTTTAGAACCACACACTTCAATGTTTTTTTGTCATGATTTTGTTTTAAGCCAACACATTAGAGATGATTTTAAAGTGGAAGCAAAAGCCTTTTGTTGAGTTTAACAGGTTTTCTTCCAGTATAACCTTGTATTCAACTCATCCATCTTCCCATAAACCCTGACCATCTTTCTTGTCCCGGCTAAGAAAAGCGTCCCCACAGCATGATCATGTTTTACCATGCTGGTAATGTGTTCAGGTTGAGTTCCAGTGTTAGCTTTCTACATCACATAGAGTTTTGCATGTTGGCCAACGACTCCATGTTGGGTCTTTCTCAGTGGAGCACCTTCTCCCACATGTTGGGTAATAATTGCCCCCAGAACATAGGATCTCTTCACCTCCTCCAATGTTCCAGCGAGTCTCTCTTTGCTGCTTCCCTTTTTAATGCTCTTGTTGACTGATTTGTAAGTTCATGAGGATGGTCATGTCATGGTAGGTTTCCAGATGAGTCATACTTGAGACGTTCCTTGAAGTACAGAAATGTTCTCTAACAAAACCTTTAAGGCCTTTACAGAACAGACGTCTTTATATGACATTTTCATGTAAGTGGATATTTTTGGCTTCAATTACTATTTTAAAATTATTGCAATTTATTTTAACATATATATATATTTCTATTGTCGCTTTAAAACCTAATTATGTACTCTATTAAATAGCAAGTGTTATGACCTGCAGTGTGACATTTACCTGCATCCCGCTGCTCTTGAGCCACAGAACAGGTAATGGCCTGGAAATGATTGAATTAGAGAAAAAACAAGTCAGTCAACTCTGCAACACACAGGTGAGACAGTTTCAGGTCAGTGGAAGAGGGAGATTCCACATGAGTCATGATGTTCATTAGATGAAAACACAAGCTCACACATAATCCGTCATATGGCTTGATTTTTGTCTTTTAGCATGAAGGTGATTTGAAATGTTTTCACTCCGCTGAGACATTCTTGAAAAGTGTGAAAATATATGTAATCTGCTCTCAGTTCTTCCCAGGTCTGGATAAGTATAAAACCTTGAACCAAAGGAACTTTTTATTTCATCTACCTTGACTCTTGTGGTCAACAATGTACTCATTACCACTGGTGTTTTGAGATAAGTCTTTGAGGACCCTATATCCATGTTTTTGTCTTTGAGTGTTGGTCCATGTTTTCTTGAGCTATAATGTAAGGAATTGCAGTTGTCATTGTAACACCAATGTGTGCATTATTGCAATTGCAAAGGACTTTATTGATGTAATGTTTGGTAAGCTACTAACCTTCAGCTCCCAAACATTCACTCTGCATTCCAAAAATATTTTCAGCCAGTCGGGAGGACTTTATGTAAAAACCTATAAATACGATTTTTGTGACTGAAAGCAAAAGCACACATAGAAGCATTTGACATTTTGGGAAGTGTGTTGAAGCTTTCTGGAACTGAACAAAATACTGCCTTTAAGAAGCTATGCTTATTTGAGGTCTTCCATTTTTTTATGAATAATTGTATATGTATCTAAACTAATTATTTAATTAAGGTTAATTATTTTAGATTTGACTCATTGATGTGGCGTGTAAGTAATCCAGTTTTCCACAGATGAAGCTGTCTTCCCACAAATTAAAATCGGCATTTTTTCCGCTCTCCAGTTACGAGATGATAAACCACCTGCAGAAAACAAAGAACAAAGCCAAAAATAAAAAAAAAGAAGAAAAAAATAGCGTTTTAGGATATCTGATTATTATTAAAGCCTCAGTACCAAACTTGCTATAACATAGTTTCTCTAACTGTATACCAAGTTCCTGTGTGTGCATTCTAATTACACTGCTCATCAGTAATGCTTTCATGACATAAACCACAGCTTTCCTAACATTTGTCATGCTCCATCTGCTTTATGTGAGCTGAAATGAACTCATTTGTGTATGCCATTGAAGGCTGCACATCCACACCTAATTTTTCACTTGATAGGGTTTGCATTCTTGGTTAGCATAAAACTTGTAGGTACTGGTTGTACCAGTGTACGTTATTTTTAATTACCACAATGGCCCAGTGTTGGAATCAGTGAATCTGGGAGGGAACGCTTGTCGTCTAAGCAGACTAAATATCTGTGGAGGGTTGTTATATATATTTTGGATATACTGAAAACTGAGTGCTCTATGAAATATTCCTCTCATTAACTGGAATGTACATTCACAAGTCAGACCAGTTCCAGTGAAGCAATGCATTTAAATAAACTGTTAGAGCTCTGCCTAGTTTCATTATGAATGTAAATAGCAGAGTCGTGTATGATCTATACTGACCTACTTATGAAACCAGAAGTTACATACACCTTTCTCACTGTCTGAAGTTAAATCAGATCAAACTTCTCTTGTTTTAGGTCAGTTATAATTACCATCTTTTTTCTGTTCGCTAAATGTTACAGTAATGAGAAATAGAAAGTGTCAGAGATTTATTTATTAATATCTTTAAAATCAAAACTTAATGTACGGAATGATTACTAGCTTGTCAAACAGTGAAAGTATATGGCTTTGGGATCTTCTGATTGGTCGTACTCTCATAAAAAGCATGCCTGTCTTTAACACTAAACTTCTAGTTAAACCTTTCAAATCTAAAAAATGATTTGATGTTATTGAAGTTAGGTGAGCTCCTCATAGATATTTTAAGCAAAAATGTAGATGTTTCCCAATTTGTAATTCCATTATAAGAGCATGCCAAAACCATGACGCTGGAACAGATTTCTCTTGAAAATGAGAATTTATTTTCTCAACAAAGTTTATTCTGTTCAAATAAAGGACAAATTAGAAATGAAACTAGGAACTAATTTGTTCTCAAAGAGTAGTAAAAAATAATTATGCTTGAAATTGCTCATAGCCTCCAGGCAGTTTCATCTGTGGTATGCATTATTACAGATCCAGATCAGATAGAGATCTAATTTACAGATGTAGGCTGCTTTAGTTTGTTTATAATGCTTTGTGACACTGCATCTGCATGTTGCTCTGTTTGTTTGATTACGTTGATGGTTAATACACTTTCTGAAATCAAAAATGCATTTGTTAGTAAAGCTATACTTTGTTCCTGAGAATAAAAACAATTTTAGCAATCATTTAAGAAAAGCTAAACATGCCAGTTTTTGGCAGGAACTGGTACTAACGTTAGCCTCGTTAGCGCTCAATGGATAGCAAGTCACAATCTTTTCACAGAACATCTAGTTCTTATCTTGTCACTCTGTTACGTTTCTCTTTTCTACAAGTATCTAAATGATGCCACACAAACATTTTAAACGAGATGGAGCCTTTTCCAACTAAGTGTCTGTCGAAACAACAGGACCACAAAAAAAGTCTCAAACATAAACCCAGAGTGCCATCTTCAAAGCACTTGGTTTCATATCCAGTGTAATGTTATCTTAAGTTTATTTCACTACTATTAGTGAAATATTGTGGCATAATATCGCTTTACATAACTATTCTTATAGTCTCAGATTTCTGGCATTTTGGGTCTTTTTTTCATCCTTACATGTATAATGTCTTCCACTACTGAATTTAACATAAACAGAATAACACTGTGTTCTCATGCAGCCACCATGAAATGATTGTCAAATTTGCTGCTATGCTACTCAAATGAAGCATCAAATCAAAGTAGTTTTTGAAGACTTTGTATCATTTTACTTGACAATATGTCTCAGCTCTAGCTACACTGTCAAACATGACAGAACCTCAAGACCTCTATGCCTGTAACCAAAATAAAGTTAACTCTGCATTATGGCATGGGATTGCTATGTTCATTATTAAGCAGTCATTAGTATGATTCTCAAAAAGTCTGCCTGCTACACTGATATGCAAAGTTTATTGAACAAGAAAAAATATAACATCAACACTGCAGTAACTAGTCACTACTTTGAGCCGAATTCTCACAGACATCCTGTGGTGACCCTCCAGAAAGCCATCGGTTTTATTTTTACCACTCACTGTATGCATCTTATGCCTGCTCCAGCATACAACCACACAGGAATGCTCAAGCGTTTATGTGCAGAGTGGATGTCGTTTATTGTTTAAAAAGCAATAAAATGACAAATTCTAGCTGAGGTCCAGTTTATCTCAGTGTTTAAACATGCAGCATTTCCTTAGCATTACATTATGCTTATTGAATTATTCCTTTTTTTCCCCCCAGTCTGGTAGGTAATGTTTGATGCTCTGATGCAAGTGCTGACATATGGCCAAATGGATTTTGAGTTGGAGCTTTAAAAGATGCCACCTGCTCAAACAGATCTGGTCAGGCAGCATGAAGCTTTAGAGACAAAAAAAGAAAAAGACTACAGTTAAGATTAGCAAGTTGTTGAAACCTGGAGCAGTAATAATCTCATTTAATTTTTCCCTGCAGCTGAATTTAGGTTGAACGTCCTTTTGTGCTCGAAAATGAGTCAGACAGGACACTGCACTGTGGCTACAGTACAGTGAATTACAATGCAGTAAAACATTAGGCCCACCATTACTAATCATGATGACAGTCCTAATTCTCTGAGCTGAAGGCGTTTTGTGGTCATCCTGTTGCAAACTATCAAAGCTTAGTTTTACCATTCAACGCCTGTAGCCATGAGATAAGTTAACGCTCTCTGCTGGAATGCTAATACTAGCGCTAAGGGACGGGAATAAATTATTTCATTATTATGTCTCAAACATCTGAGAATTTGAAGGAGGCGAGGCAAATATGGAGACGTAGAGGAAAAAGAAAATATAAAGATGTAGATTGAGAGCAAAAAAAAGTAGCAAGACAGAGAGAGTCATAAGAAAGACAAATCAAGCAGATATTAGGCTTTATACTGCACTTTATATCAACCTCTCTTCCATTTACAGGAATTCTCTCACCAGGACTGTGGTGAGAAAGGCAGTCACGAGTGGAGAAGTCATTTTATTTTCCAGCTTGAGACATACAGAAGACAGATAACCGGAGGGCTTTTCTCAGATTGGAACATTTGAAGCTATAAGCTCAGGAATGCCACGAGGTAATATTGGAAAATAATAACCGTACAGATGTATTTTACAGCTTTGAAATGAAAACTGCCCAGGTTGAATCTGAAAACATGTGACCTTTGGAGAATTTCTGCCCTAGTTTTACATACCCAGTGGCTGCACTGGAGGGAGTAGTGAAATACACTTTTATGACCTTTTAAATAGAAATCCTCAAAAAATGAACAGAAAATTTAGTTTTTGGATCTTGGAAGCTGAGTTTGGGGGCTGCTTAATTATTTTATGTTCAGCTTAATATATGCTCATATTCTAATGCCTGCAGAACATTTGCCCTCTTGGTATCTATTGCGAGCAAAACCAAATTGCTTATAAGTGCATGACTAATCAGTGGAGGAAAAAGCACAAAGGTGCGAGCCAGATCAAAATGCATTGGATGACATTCAGCTGACGCATGATACTGCGTGCCTAAGATGCTTCTGACGATATTGCCTTTTACTCAGCTTTCATCCTGTCCCAGGTATAGATGCAGGGACACAGTTTCCAATAACAACTCTAGCCAGTTGCCTATCTGTCCCTTACAGATCAACTTATTACCACCATAAATGCTCAGCATGCTGCTGTCTGGGGATGGACTCGTAATCCCTCCAAAGACCAGGGTTTTATCACAACTAAATCTGCTTCACACACACAAACACACCCAGACAAGGCATGCATCAGGGAAACTGGTATGGATACACAAAAGACACACAAACACATGACAACAAGCTGGCCTGTTGGCGACACAGACATGCATGCAAAAACGGGGATTTTATCACAGACAAATCTGTTGCTGTCTGCTGGTTAAGAGATTATTAGGCAATGATTTTGGGGTACAAACATGCAGGGGTGTTATTAACAGCTGAACACTGGCTGACTTTCTGAAGTCCAAGTAATGTTAGGTGATATCATTAAAGGTGTACCCTAATGCTGTAATGAATGGTGGTGTAAAAATGGCATTAAGATTAAGCAAATAATCGTGTTGGCAGCATTTATATGCGACACGATTCTTTTTAATGACATTTTCTTTGCCTGAAAAGAAAACAACATTCATGAAGTCTCTGAGTGAAGTAGACAGTCTTCAGTCAAGCACTGTGTTGTTGGCCCAAATGAAATTATATGTCACAAGTAACTTAATATCCAGAGCTGTATTAGATTTATGCAACTAGGGAGATGTTGTCATTATTGTGTAGATTATGGGAAAATAGTAGTTCACAATATTATTCCAAACACAAAAATGTATTGGTAACAAAGATAGTGAGACACCTGCTTCAGTGATGTAAAATCCAAATGTATGTCAAACTGAACACCTTGTTAGAAAAACAGAATTTATTGTACACTTCTTTTAAGCTTAGTTTTTCTTTACTTGGTTAGGATTTTAACTATTATGTAATGATCAATTAAAGTGAGCAATTTGTCTTGAAAATGTAAATTCTCATGCAGACTGAAATAATGAAATCCCAGTCTGTTGTAGTAGAGCACTGATTGCATCAGTGCTCTTCTTTATATGCATGCTTTAGTTATGTTTCTAACTAAAACGTACATTGCTCCAGTGTGCAGACACATCAAGCTTCCTGGAATGTGAAGACAGCTGCTTTGTTTTGAGTTTGTGAAGTCACTTAAGCCTGCGCCAGAGTTAAAGGTTACCTTTACAACTTTAGGGTTTTATTCTTAAAAATGCTTACATTGCAAAGTAGGGCTGTTTATTCTTCCACGTTATGAATAATTCAGGGAGAGAAGGCGATGTGACAAGACAGGTGCAGGCTTTATCCTTTTTCTATCCTTCTTTAAAAAATCCTCTGTAAATTTGTGTCACCTTTTCTCGTTCCCCTAGAGAAAATTCCTGAGACAGCTGGAAAGTAATGTTTCTCTAACCTGTCTCAGCTCTCAGTCACAACACAACCTAGTGAAACTAAAGCATAAGAGCCACAACTGTAAAGTATATTACATTTTTCAAATGAAGATCTGATTAAAGTATCCTGATGTGTGGGGGGAAAAAAAATGGTATTCCTTCAATTTTCTAATTATACTCTGACAGCATTTTTGATAATTAATAAACATCAAATAAAAACCATCAAATAAAAGTAGCGATTAATTATTTCATAAGGGGATAAGAATGACTAAAATTTTAATCGAAAACAATGACTGAATGTGCAAACAAAGCCCAAGCTTTGAATCCAGTGGCATAAAAGTTGGGATTCTTTGCTTTAATTGTGCCTTTTTTTTTTTTAGCTGTCTTCACTTAATAAATAATTATAAGACAAAAGAACTGCTTTCCTAAATAAATTAAGTTTATCTTAAAATTGACATTGTACTGCTGAAATCTATGAAGCAAGTTCACACACCACAATTTGAGATTGAAACTGCATAACTGCCATACAGGTCACTCTGAAAGATCGCCTTGTAGCACAATAGTTTTATTCAAAGCAAATTCATGCCATTGCTGGAGTGGGATGTGAAAAACATTTCCGTGGTGTTATTCTCAGGTTGTTCATCTAAATGCTACCTTGATGGGAGTGAAAGACAATGTCCTAGGATCAATAACTTGCTTATGCTGGTTCAGAAACACAGAGAGCATTGAAAATTAACGGTATATGTAAATAATATTGATTGTTAAACTTCGAATGTGAATTCTGCTTTTTTAATTCAGATTACAGAGTTGGTATGAATGCCGAAACCATAATCAGTTCTGGTTGTTACTATGACTAAAGTAACATTTTGGTGTCATTATTGGGGGCTTAGAATAGTCTCTTCGGTGACCAAGGAAAACACGTTCAAAGATAAACATTCTTGTGGGTTCATGTGAATTAGTCCTCACTGGTACCACAAGCTCTGGTTGGATGGATTGAGCCCTTGTAAATGAAGGGCAAAAAAAATTTACACTCTTCAGTCCCTTTTCTGGTTCTTGCCTATAGTTCCCACATATTCCATCTATTTTATGTAAACCTCACCTGAAGTTTGTGAAAGAGTCTATGCTGTCTCTCAAATGGCAAAAGTTAGCCCAGCCCATCAAGTTTATTTAGACAGTTTGTTCTGTTGCATCAGCAATTTGATTATTCTGTCATGATCCAAAGCTTGGTGCCATCCACACATTCACTTCCTGTCAGCAAAGTAACATCACTGCCTGGCTGCATCATAAACTTCCAGGCAGATCAAACAGCCGTTTGTGCAGAGACCTGGCTATAAACTGAGTGAACCACCTGAACCGTCCCAAGAGACCCAATTTGATCCTTGAGAGGCAGACCTATCTGGACCTGAAGTAGGAATTAAGTGCAGGTGCTGTTTTTTACGTCTGTGCCATCTTACACACTTTTGCTGCATTCGAAATAATAGTATTTAAAATGCAGACAGTGTCCGAGAGCAACCTGACTTACAGTGTGTCAGATGGACAAGGATTTGTGTGCTTGTTTTTTTCACTCTTTCCTTGAAGTGATGTTCATAAAAAGTTTTAGATGTTCGCCTGTATAACAATACCAACCTATAAAGTCTGAAGTATTCTTGTGAAACAAATAACTCTATAAGTTCACTGGTTCACCACCAACTTGACTCTCACCTATGGCCATAAAATATTGATCCTGATCCAAACAATGAGATTGTGAGATGTTGGATACATGCAGATAGAATAAGCTTCCTCTGTTGGTTGCCTTATCTACCTCACTGCTCTCTCAGGAGAGAGGTTTGACTGATAGTCCCACCCACCAGATCACGTCCGCACGTTTAACAATGTGTGGTAATAATCACCCTACTGTTATCAACTCAGCGACTTGCTTGCTATATTATTTAGTGACATTTCAGACAAAAAAAAATGGTATCAGTCACAATTGGAATCGGCAGGTCAGGCATTTTAAAAGATCAGTAATTGATGATCAGACAGAAAATTGCAATTTGTGCACCTCTAGCATTAAGCATTATAATGATAGCAGATATAACTTGCAAGTTATATCTGCTATCATAATCATTTTTGCTGATAACAAACTGCATGATGTTGAAGAGCCTAATGGAATAGTAAGTCCTTAGTTAAAAACTTAATTTTAGAAATGTCAAGTATAGGAAGTAAAGTAAGTATGCAAGTATCAGGGACCCATATAAATGGTGAATGTTAAACTTTTGATTTCCTGTAGGCAGTTAACACCTTGGATAGCCTTCTATAATTTGACATGAGGACATCTGCACTGACATGATTTTCCACTCCATAGTGAAGCAAAAGCTGAGTGACCAGAAATAGGCGGAATATGTTGCCCTAATAATGTAGTTATGCATTTCCAAGTTGGATGCATCTTAGAGTGTAGACTCAGGTGGATACATGGCCAATTTATTGTAAAAACACAGCACCGCACACAACAGTTAGCTTGTTGCTTCTGCCAACCGTCATCCGTCTTATACTAAATTGTCCTATTTGTACAAGGTTAAAAAAAATCCTCATTTCAGGTTTAAGTTCATGCTTGTAGAGACAATGTAAAGGATTCTAGTACAGAAAATATGTTTTGGTCATCTCTTTTGGGTGGCTTAATAAGGCCATGTTATGCCCTGCTCTAATTATTATACATCTTATCAATATGCATCAACTCTTAGGTATTTTATGCTGTGCTGTGTTGCCAGTGCTGAAACCAAGGTCAAATTCAAGCTACTTTTAAGTGTCCTTGGTTAGTAAAAATAAAATTTTGAGGCAAACATAGTCAAGTGTGTGTGTGGGTGTGTGTGTGAGAGACACTGGCAAGGATGAAAATGATGCCACACACATATACACACCCCTGCTCTGCAAGCTCTTAGAGTGTTTTGAATACAGCCTGTGGCAATGTTCCCAGCATCCCACCTTAAAACCACATTCTCTTATAAGGACCAACCATGGAAACCTAAGTAATATTCACTAACTGATTCCTTCTCAGCTTTTGTGGTTGAGGCTTTATTTTTAGCTGAGAAATGAGCTGAGTAAGTATGAATCATGCTCTTAATAATATATTAATCAGTCATCCTATATGGTTTGACAGGCAAGAAGTGTTAGCTTGCAGATATCTGTTACATGCTAGAACTTCATACTTGGATATTAATAAACACTAGGCTAATTTTTTTAAAGGTTTTGTTGGCTCTAGTGGCCTTTATTTGAAAGTAGTTTGACAAGAAAGTGGGTAAGGAGAGAGGGGGAAAACATGTGGCAAATGTCACCAGGCTGGGAATCGAACCTGCGACCACCGCCATGAGGACCAAGGCCTCAATATGTGGGTCATGCTTTGCCCCTGCAGTACCACAGAACCCAACACTAAGCTAATTATCAATTATCTTATTTAGAGAAAAAGCCAAGAGGCCTATGGAAACTTAGTAGCAACAAATTACCAGTTTCATAACTCTGTTGATTTTGTAACTATCAGTTGTTGTAATCTGGCCTTTATGGAAGAATGGCCAGAGAATGACATAACTGAAATGTTGCCATAGCCCATTTAGGGTATACAGCAAATATGTGGAAGAAGGTGTTCTTGTCAGATAAGATCAAAATTAAACAGTTTGGCATTTAGGTGTAGAGGAAAACTTACTCAAAACCTAACCTTTGTTTATGTGTTTAAATGGCCTATTCAAGATCCAGATCAAAATATATTTTAGTATTTTTCGCAAGACTTGGCAACTGATTTTCACAGATACTTCCTATCTAATCTGACTGACCTTGGGCTATTTTACAATGAGCAGGCCAATGGTTGTTACCTAAAAATGGTTCAAGGCATAGGAATACCTTTGTAAAGCACTGTTAGTAGCCACAAAGCAACCGATCAGACCTGCCTACCAGCCAAAAATTAAATCCTGAATCCCTTAAATCTTCTTGCACATTACGTTAATCCTCGGGGACCATTTAGGCGTCTTTTCAGTCGGGCTTGGTTGATAACCCACTTGCAGCCTCGACAGTATGCAGATGCCCGAGTGCACAAGTGTTTCATGCATATCAGTGTCTCAGTGTTCATCCGGGAGCCTCTCGTTCTGTGGCCGTTGATGTTTGTTGTGCGTCTGTTGGTCTCTGAGGTGTTGTTGTTTGCATGCAGATAAACAGAGATGGCTTTGCCGGTTATGCACTAAGCTCTCTCATGTCCTCAGCAGTGTGTGTGGTAATGAGAGCTGCTGACACAGTAAACTCTGGCCACTCAGACAGAAAGATGTTTGGCTTGAAAACATCAAGACACAAGGACACTTGTAAACGGGTGTTCACAACCTTTTCTTGTTCTGCTGCGCTGCATGCTATCTTTCTGTAACCACCAATAATTAATTCTGCCTTCTTTCCCCGTTGCCCTTTATTTTTCCCTGACAGATTTTCTCTATCAGCCACAGGCACACAATGAGATGCAACCTCCTCTACAGTTCACTGCCAGTTCACTTTGCTTCATGCTGACAGAAACGATGGTGGACAGAAATGCAAATTTAACAGAGACAACAATGCCTGGCTCAAATGTTTCTACAACTTGAAGAACCAATTTGCATACTCTTGGAAATGCAGTTCCAGACTTTTAGATGTAGGTCTGTCTGCAACTGATGATATGCTGTCACTTTGTGCTGATTCATCTGTCCCTGGAGCATTGAAAGAGTCTAAAAATATTCCGGCAGACCTTGTGAAAGCAAAAAAAAAAAAAAGAAAACTCATCTCAATTGTCGACAAAGTGGCATCTCTGTTTTATCAAACCCAACTACTGTACATTCTGGGACAGTTAGATCCATTCCGTTTGTAGTGTCCTTGTAACAAGCATTAATCCAGCAAAGTTGGTGGCTCTGTGCAGTCTTTTTTTTTTTTTACAGCAGAAGGCTGGTGGCTGACTTTGACAGGCTAGTTTATTGCAGTTTCAGTGAGCAGGCTAAAGACAGTGTAGTGCAAAGACAACTTGTCCTTGTCGTGTGGAGTACTTCTTTTTACTTTTGGACTATGCCCTTCGACAAGAATCTGAGAAACCATGCTGAGTTATTCAGTCTTCGTCAGTCTCGGTGTACGCCTCTCTCATCATTCCAAGCTCTCACTCACACACCCTGCTTGCACTTGCTTCCCTGTCACATGTTCCACTTTCTGTCTCCCCTCCAGTTACACTTTGACTTTGTCTTCTCTTTTGCCTCCCACTGCTTGTCTCTTTCTTAGCAGATCGCAGTCTTTCAGAGTTAGCATTCTAAGTTTCCTCACACCAATGCTGCCCGTCTGTCACAGTCGGGATGCCTGTCTTTGTTTTTTTCCCCCTCTTATTCTCTTTTTCTCTTGATCCCTAGTCTTTCCAGTTGGTTGACTATGCTCCTTAACTTTTTTTTTGTGTTTTGCCAGAGTACCATCAGAAACTTCAATGTAAAAGCAGAAAGCAGAAGAAAAAAACAAGCATTGGTCAATGTTTGCAAAATAAATCTAAAAAGTGTGAGGTCCAGATGTATTCTACCCACTTTACTCTGAGGCCTCTAAAACATCTTGCTTATATGGAAGATGGGCAGAACAGAAAGGCATGGTTTGCTTATTGCCACAAGTCATGGAGAGGAAATGGACAGCAGACAAAAGGTAAAAAATACCACATATGAACATTTTGGCCTATATACATATAATAGGATGTATGTCGTATTATACATACAGTATAGCTATTCGCAAAAAAAGTGCTACTCTCAAAGTACTTTATTTGCCAATTATAAAAATATTGCCTGTCAGATAAATAATCCACCTTTGTTTTCTTTTTAAGTCTATATATAATCCTGAAATAAATATGCAGTAAATAAGGAGTGGAAGTGAGTAACCATGTACATTTTTTATTGCACCACTTTTAAGATAGTTTATAGTTTCTAAGGAGTGAAACTCAGAAATCTTTTATAGTAGTCTGGATAAATACCTATTCAGGTGTTCTCAAGATCTTTTAAAAGATTTCTTTAATCATCGCTACTTTTTTACTCATTTTCTTTTGAAGTCCCGACCATGGCTGACCCTGACTATTTAGGCACATTTCCACTTTAAGAGCCTTCTGGAACCATAGTACCGTATTCTTTTAACTATAAGCCGCTACTTTTTTCCCACCATGCGGCTTATAGCCCGGTGCGGCTTTTCTGTGGATTTTTCTTCAACCACCAGGGGGCTCTTCAGCAGGAAATGAATCATTGGAAGTCAAAATTGGAAATGCTAGCAGCAGGCACGATGGAGAAATGTTTTCAAACTCATACCCCCTCATCATGGAAACCACACGAAGAAGTTCATATGATGCAGCTTTTAAGTTGAAGGCTATTGACCTGGTAGTACAGATCGATAGCCGCTGTACGTAAGCTCGGCGTGAACGAATCCACGTTTCGGCAAAGGAGACGCAGGGCTGCGTCCTTAATAGCACATTTATTAAGGACGCAGCCCTCTGCTGTGTCCTTGTAGAAAACCGAGAGCGGCAGAGATACCAGCGGCTTATAGCCCGGTGCGGCTTATATATGTACGTTTCCAGTTTTTTAAAAAAAACTTTGTGGGTGCGGTTTATAGTGAGGTGCGCTCTATAGTCCGGAAAATACGGTAGTTCTCTAGATCACATAAAATCCTATTAGCTACATGGTAACATTCAGATTCTTTGCTACTCTATGTTCTTTTCACTCACCCACTTTTCTCTCCATGGTCACATAACACTACTGTTATTGTTATTTGGTCATAAATTAACTAAATCTAATGAACCGAATCTTTGTCAGACCATGTTGCTCTCTGTCTCCATAACTAACGACAAAGAGAGCTTGTTGTCTGCGTCCTTATGACTCGTTTGCTGACTTCCAGAGTGACGTGGGGTTATTTGATCTCTGTGAGAGTTTGCTGCTTCAGAAGGTTCACCTACTTGGATTACCACTGACTTCCTCAGACAGTATGATGATGCATTCCTTTCTTATTATACAGAAGTTGTAATCAGACCTGCATGCTTAGGGTGGTGTAGTGGGTACATTGTGAACATGAAGCTTTATTTTTCTGATAAACACATGCTGTGTCTGATAAATTGATTACATGCTTTATTTTGATTGGCAATTCAGTATATAGTGCAATGTCTGCTTCTTTTGCGTTTTGTAATGCTTGAGATTGCATCAGATTGTTTATGTCTCTTTGCACCCATGTATAATGTATCTGCCGGTACATCTGTGCTTATGTTTATTTGTTTGTTTACATATCTGCTCATTTGTGTGCTTGCTGCCTTACAGTATGTGCTCAGTGCATAACATGCGACTCCATCCAGTGATAGTGAATTTCTTCACAAGCCAGCATTTGCATTGCAAATTCATTCAACCCAATGGGAATTCTCTCAGGTTTAAAAAAAAAAAAAAAAAAAAAAAAAAACTGAACATGTTTCTTAACGGTCCCAACAACTGGAGCCATTGTTTGAGATTGGGGAGTCATAAAACCCAATTTTCCAGGGAGAAAGGTGGTGTAGTGGGGTGCATTCTGAAGTCCAAATGTTCTTATCTCATGCACTATTAAGCGAGGCAGTCGGGTGTGTGGGTAACATGCTTTAGAGTCCGTCTGTCACTGCCTTAGGGCATGTTGTGCTCACAGACACACATATGCACAACATAAAAAAAAAATGCATATTCAGACACACAAATACACACTAACGCAGGCATATAAACACACACACACCTCCTCTTAGTCACCTAGTCATCTATTAACTCACTCAAACATTCCCACAGCCTAAGGGCTCTTTAGCTCCAGTCCTATACGGCCTTGGTTGAGATCAGAGAGGTCAACTGTGACTCTCGCTTCATTAATCACAACTGTTAGACTGGCCAGTTATTTATGTATATTTCCTGATATGTGCTCACCCTGTAAATAACTTTGTGTTGAGGGTCACAAATAGATCTAAAGCTGTCTTTTTGGGCTTTTAACGCAATTTTATGGGGGAGAAAAAAATGTTTAGCAGATGTGACTATTTCATCTTTTGTTGTTGAATCTTTTTGTTCTGGGGTTTCTTTTGGTATTTTTCATTATTTTTTTTTAGATAGTATGAGTCAGTGGTGCAAAAGATGATCATTTCTGATAAAACCGGTGATTAATCTGACAGCAAGTGTTCTGAAGTATGAATGCCTCATACCTTTACTCTTTTTTTTTCGTCAGGGTAAAACACAATGCAGAACCTTTCAGATTCAGAAGTATCGGTTTCCTGCAGCTTTCGAATGTGTCTCTGCTTCAACATACTTGAGTCAAATAATGAGGTCATTAGCAGGACTCTGGAAATCATAACTGCAAACTACGGGGTTAAGCAGTTCAGCCATTTGACTCACACGTGTTGGACCAGGAGTACATGTAAAGGTTGCTGGACACTGGCTTGAATTTGAGGACCCCTGAAATAGATTGTGTTTTATGTATTTCCAAACATAAAAAAGGAACATATTAGCAAGCACTGGCCATCAACATAAAACAGAAATTGCATTACAAACAAATTGCACACATCTTACTGAACGTTTAATAAGCAATAAACATGAGCTTGGCTTTGTGGAATCAGGCATCATTTTGTCTCTGTGAAACTAATGCCTCATGTTTTGCCCTTGGCAAGCTGAGTTGACTCACTTTTATGTATGTGAGCTTTGAAATTATATATGCATGTTTGCCCACGAGTGCGCATCAAAGAAAGAGTGAGGATGAATCTCTTTCTGTTAAGACATGATATGTACACTTCCTGCGTCTTGCACGACTTCAGGCAGAAAACCCAACAGATGACAAATATCAGGTGTTTCTTTCATGAGTAAGGTATATGTTAATGTGCTACAGGAGGGGAAGAGAGCAGATGAGAGGCGTAGACTTATATGTGTCAGCAGATTTAACCCTGAAGAGGAGAGACAGAAAAGGATGGTTATCTGAACTCACAATTTTTGGCACTCTTCGTAAAAATGTGTGAAACATTTTACAGTAGTTAACATAACTTTGCACAGAAATCTTTATTATAATGTTTATTATTATGAGTATCAAGTCAAGCTTGGGAGCAAGAGGGTAGGAACCATTCTGTGATAACTTGATGACAGGGGGAAGAGAAAGATGATGCGCAACACTGTACACTTGTGGAGCCTAACATGTGGCAACTAAACAACTGTGAATCTGTGCAAAGCTGAGAAACATTTGCAAGTAATAGAGAAGCAGCTGGTAAGGAAGCAAACTTTTGAAACTATACTGTTGTGGATATTGTTTCCTCTGAGACGTTGCTGCAGCTAGTGCTGTCACAGAGCTAATTGTTTCACAGGGTGTGGCCCAAACAATCCTGATCAGTAGCACTTGCCATACATTCCTGGATTGTATACTGCTAAGAGTGTTTGTTTGCTTTTGCTAAATGTATAAAGTAAACTTTTTATTACTTATTGACTCATTGAAAACATAATGTGCAAAGGTTTTAGTTCCCACTTATTGCATTATGAAATAATGGGAGTATTTCTTTTCAGCAAACTTTGATGGCAATTTAGACTTTGGTCATTGTCCCACATAGTTTGTTACAGTTCATGAGGTTATTGACTCCAATAAGGTTATTAGGAGCTTGGAAGAGAAACGGGCCTAAAGCATCACCAATCTTTAACCTCATTTAAGAGTGAACACAAAGTGCTTTTCCAGAAATACTCTGCTTTCAATTTAAACCAGACCCATCCTGAGGGTTTGTTGGAGAAAAGCCGAGTCTTGGTCAAAGCCTACAGTTCTAGTTCAAGTCCCTGAACAAGTGAATATACACACCTGCCATGTTCCTTTAACTGTCCTAGTTTGAAAAGTGACAAAGAGAAATTGATCTTTCTGTCCCATTGTATTTGTCGCTCAGCTATCGTCTAAAAGCTCAGCAAGAATCAAATTAACCTAAAAGTAAATAAATTGATTCAGAATTTACATGTACTTTATTTTCATTTACTTTTAAAAAAATATTTTAAGTGTCTAAAATTATGTTATAGCAAAACCAATGTGACCCCTGAAGGAATGTCAAATTAAAGGCACAGTTTTTCTTAAATTTTAACTTGGTTAATTTATAATACTCCAGTAAAAGACACATTTTTTGTTGTGTGTTTTTCATGTCTTTTTCATGGACACTGACACTACTACTAATAGTAGTAATAGTACTTTGGAGAGCAGCAACATGTAAAGATCTTTTATCAGTTTTAAACATACCAAAGCCTTTGTGAAGTATTAATTTATAGTTTCAGTTGGTTTCCTTTAAACTTTGTGTTTGGTGGACGGTGACAGAAATCACTCGCACGCGCTTTTGGTGAGTAAGTGGCGCAGAGTCCGGCAGACTGTGTGTGAAGTGCGAAGTGAACAGAAGACTGTTTAGCAGCCTCTCACAGCGCTTTGCCAACAGCATGTTGTGTTGGCAGAGGAACTGTCCGTTTTGAACAGCTAGTGGCATTGCTGATCAGATGTGTTTGTGTGTCTTTTTCTCTGTGTGAGTAAAATCACAGTGACTCCTGCTGAGCAGTTCAGTTTGCTCGGAATGCCAAGTTAGGTCTGAGAAAACACATAGTTAGGTGGTAATAAGCATGTCTGCATTACAGGAGTGTTAGCTGTTA
>CAEGAE010092249.1:0-10567 GCA_903067095.1 Girardinus metallicus | reverse complement strand
CACACAGGGGGACCTAGTGAATGACCTGCAGAAAGCTGGGATCAAAGTTCCAAAGGCTACCGTCAGTAACACACTACTCTGCCAGGGACTCAGACCTTGCAGTGCCAGATGTGTCCCCTTGCTTAAGCCAGGAATGGGCCAACCTTGTTGAGACTTACAGAAACCATTTGACCTCTGTCATTGCCAACAAAGGATATATTACAAAGTATTGAAATGAACTTTTGTTATTGACCAAATACTTATTTTCCACCCTTATTTGCAAATAAATTCTTTAAAAATCAGACAATGTGATTTTCTGAAAATTTTTTTCTCATTTTGTCTCTCATAGTTGAGGTCTACCTATAATGTCAATTACAGGCCTCTCATCTTTTTAAGTGGGAGAACTTGCACAATTGGTGACTGACTAAATACTTTTTTTCTCACTGTATTAATATGAAAGTGATTCCAATAAGGTACAACCACAGGAGCAGTCTTTAACAGACTGCTGGTTCCTGAGAGCCTAAAGAACTGAATACCTAAAAGTGGTTCTTTTTAATAAGATGTGTTGAAAGTGTCTTTGGGATTTAGAAATTATTCATGTTTGAAGGAATAATAAATCATTGTTAGCTAAACCAAAGAACAAAAAAAAAAACTGGAAGACCTTCAGAAACCAGTAGATCAAAAAATGACATGAACATATTAATTAAGGATATTTTTGAGTGTTATCAGAGGTTCTCCCTAGTTTATTCTATTTTAAATGTACATTTCAGTAGGGTGTCCTACGTCAATCTTTTGGATTGATCAAATTGGATGCCAAAACAAGCTGTGCAGCATCCGGTATTTTTACAGGGAGAACTGTTCCTCACCACAGTTGGTGCTGGACTCATGTGGATGTTTGTTGAACTGCAAGTCCCAGAGATCCAAGCAGTATCAGAGACGAGGATCCTTTGCTCAGCCTCAGCCCGGGGAACATGTCAGCTCCGTCCACAGACACATGCGGGCTCATGGAGCGCTCGGTGAGGGAGCGGGTTCCGCCTCTGCTCACCGACCTGTACCAGTTCACCATGGCCTACGCGTACTGGCGGTCCGGCCGGCACCAGGAACCCGCCGTGTTCGAGATGTTCTTCAGGGACAACCCGTTCGGCGGCGGCTTCTCGCTATTCGCTGGGCTGAATGACTGCCTGCTGTTCCTGCGGAGCTTTCGCCTCACAGATCAAGGTGAGGGTTCAGCCTTTTTACCTTCTAGTGTTGCCGTCGCGCTTGCCTTAGTAACCCCACCGAACCAGCTACATTCTGGTTACGGATCAGGAAGTGAGACTTTTCTTTTCTTTTACGCTCTGTCAACACACAGCGAGTTAGTTGTGCAACTCACCCAGCGTGAGAAAACGTGAACTCCAGTGCAGCATCTCTGCAGATTTTGACCTTTAACTTTGCACTTTAACACGAACACCAAGAACAATCTACAGACTGCTGTGTGTTGCACAGATTAAGAGGCCCACATGAAGAAACAGGACACAAACAACGGATGAAATAATTGGTACCCTAACGAGACAGATTGTACTGCGCGCATGAAAGCTACTGATGGAGGCTTTTAAAAAATGACTTGAACTGTAATACGCTAATTTGTAAAGCTCATTTTAACAACAAGGCCATTCAAAGTATTTTTTACGATTAAAACATTAAACAACAAAAACATTTGCATTTTAGTGGGAAAATAAAGAAAAGTCTGAATAACAATCAACTCTAAACAAGTGGGTTTTAGCTTGATTTAAAGGGGTGCTGTCATGTATTTTCCAGACACATTACCATTATATAGCACATGAAGTAACTGTTACCTTCATCTGTTATAAAAATGTTATATGTATCAAACAACTTATAGAATTTTGACTTTGCAATGTGATGCATGCACTATGCTGTGTTGGTATATCACATCAGATCCCAATTAAATGCAATGAAATTTATGCTTGTGTGAAAACAATCAAAGGAGATGAACATTTTTCAAAAATAGTTTACTACAGCTGCTGACAGGTTGATTCAAGTCACACCGCTGATGTCTGCTGATTTAGATTAGCTGCTCATTAGATTCAGTTCTATGACCTTACAGGTCATCCATGTTGCGTATTAGAGCACATGACTCCTAATATAAAGGTCATGGTCGAGCTCCAGCTGTCTTTGTTGATACAGATGTGCAGTTCCTGCGCTCCGTCCTGCCTCCCAACACTGACCCTGCCTTTTTCGACTTCCTGCGAGGCCTCGACTGTTCGGCCGTGACGATACGTTCCCTCCCAGAGGGTTCTGTGGTGTTCGCCAGGGTGAGTTTCTGCCCTGTAACTGCTGCAGTCAGGGTGGAGGAAATATAACAAACTGACAGGTTTCTCACACCTACAGGTGCCTCTAATGGAGGTGGAGGGTCCACTGGCTGTGGTTCAGCTGCTGGAGACCAGTTTACTGTGTCTGGTCAATTACGCGAGGTAAAAGCTTCAGCTTTGGGTCAGCGGATAAAGGAACTGCTTTTACTTGCATCTAAAATCATCTAGCCTTATGTTCACATTTATGTCTTTGTAAGTCTTTGAAGCAGATAGATCCATCCATGACCTATCCAAAACATTGACCTTGTTGCTAGGTAACTAATTTGGGGAATACTTGTGCCTCATTTTCCACTTAGCGGTACGGCACAGATTAGTGCGGTTTGATATGCTATTTTATGGTCCAGCTTTTTTCAGGTAAGTGCTCCCATTCCTATTTGGTCTCTCATTGAGCAGGGGGAGTTAAACCCAAATGCAGTTAGTGCTACAACCACTGTGTCACTACTAGTCATCTGGCTGTGATGTGGGATGCTAGCAGCTGCACTTTAACCATGCGGTTGTCCCATTGACCTTGTGGGACCAGGAATGGTACTGCACGGTTTGGTTGTAAAAGCCGCTTTTATGATGGAAACAGATAAAATATTTTATTGAACTGACCTGTTTCGTACTTCTCAGTGGAAGTGAGGATGATTGTTAATTCCAAAAGTTTTTGCTTCCTTTCTGATGACTTCAAATGTTGCTTCAGTATCTTAACATAATATTTGTTGCAATCTATTTTATGAAATTCATCATTAAGCAGGAAGTAAGCAGGAATAATAAAACATTTTTCAGCTTACACATGCAAACGAACGTTTAACTTTTTTATTTTTCTGCCAAAATAATTTATGCACAGGATAATTTAGCCTCTGCTTCTTGTTTAATTTCCTTGAAATTGCCCCGATTTCAGTCTCGCATGCTCTATTTCTTTCCTCCTCTCAGTCTGGTTTGCAGTAACGCAGCTCGTTTCCGCCTGGCGGCAGGACACCAGAGGAGGCTGCTGGAGATGGGCCTCCGACGAGCACAGGGACCAGATGGAGGGCTGACCGCCTCACGATACACATACATCGGAGGTGAGTGGACAAGCCCGGTCCTTCCAAAACCAACACCTTCAGAGATTCACCAGCAATCTGTCTTCCAGGGTTTGATCTCACCAGTAACGTTCAGGCTGGTTTCCTGTTTGGGATTCCTGTTGCGGGGACAATAGCACACTCTTACGTCACTTCCTTCAACTCCTTGGAGGAGGTTTGGCCACAGGTAACACCACCTCAGTGGCCTCACGTTAGCAGTTTTTAGCTTTGAAGTGTCAGGACTGATTGTCCAAACAGTCATTTTGAAATGGAAGTGGGAGTAATGTTGTGCTTGTACCTTATTTTACTAATTGACACATTTTTGACATTCTGGGTCGATATCAGGATCAGTACAATAATAGTACATTGCTAAAGCTAGAGGTAGAGTTTCTTGAAGTGACATAAAACTTGTCATGTTAGACAATTAGAAACTTTTAAGCCAAAGTAACAACTTCTTGTTTCTTTAACTACTTTGTCAACATCAAAAAGAAAGAATTTGGGGCATAAAATTTAAATCAAATACCTGTCACAGCTTTCTGTGATTTGAGTAACATATTGTCTAAAGAGTACCTTAGCATCCTGAGGTCTGATTTAGAGCTGATTTGTGAACTTACTGTATTTGTTCCCACTCAGACACTTGTGACAGCGAACGGAGACCCCGATCCAGTCGACATCATTTCTCTGACTAAAGGCTGGTTGAGGAGAGTCTGTGAGCTGCTGGGAGCAGAGCCTGGGAAAATCCGTGAGGGCGAGCTGGCAGCTTTCCTCTCCTATGCCGTCGCCTACCCTCAGAACTTTCTGCCTGTGATTGACAGCTACAGCGTGGGATGGTAACTTCTGACACTCTTATCTGGGGTTCTATTCTGCTGTTTTGGAGTTATTGGATGATTTGGTGTAATCAACTCCCTCAGCTCCTCACTCTCACTCCATAGAGTCAAAAAACTTACCCAAGACCTATAGTGGTCACTTCCTTGAGGATTTGATTAACCCAGGTCAAACAGGGTTCCTTACACAGTGTGGAAAATCTAGAATATGGAAAAAGTTTGCTCAACTGGGAACAAGCGTTGAGTATTTCCACAATATAAATATTTTGTTTAAAATGTTAAAGCTGCTTTTCAGGTTTAGATAAGTGTGGAAAAAGAATATAAGACAGTGATTTATGTATAAATATTTATTTCTATTGATAGTTCCTTTTAGTTCAATGCAGAAAATATTGATACCAAAAGGAACCTTACTTACTTACTTACTGACTTCCTTAATTACCCACGCAAAATGTCTCCTTCCTTATTGACGTTCACTAGTAGCAGTTTATCTCTCCGAGAATACGTTATGAGATCTGGTTAATCAAGTATTTCCTTTTTTGTCTTGTAGTAGTGGACTGTTGAACTTCTGCGCTGTGGCCTTGGCGTTGTGTGAACTGGGTTACAAGCCTGTGGGGGTCCGCCTGGACAGCGGAGACCTCTGCAGGCAGTCCATTGAAGTCCGTCGGGTGTTTCGACTCTGCGGCGAGCGGTGAGTCAGGTGCATGATGCACATGCTTGTAGGTTTTCTTAAGTTTGGCTTGGCTATTTTGGAGAATCTATTGCCTCTCTCATCTGCAGGTTCTCCGTATCAACATTTAACTCTCTGATCATCGTAGGGACCAACAACATCTCAGAGGAATGCATGATTGAACTCAACATGAAGGTGACTGAAGGATCATTACTATTAAGATCAGCTTTTATTGAAAGTTTCTAATTGTTTTCTATGTTTTGCTTCAGGAGAATGAGATCAATGTAATTGGCGTTGGAACGCATCTGGTGACCTGCACCAAGCAGCCTTCTCTGGGCTGCGTCTATAAGGTAATTTCTCAACCAGGGTTGGCAACGCTCAGATAGCTCCATCGTGTTGAACTCTGTGTTGTGATGTTTGTGCTCCAAGCTGGTGGAGGTGAGAGGAAGACCAAGGATGAAGATCAGCGAGGACCCAAAGAAAAGCACTGTTGCAGGGAGGAAAGCCATCTATCGACTGCTAGATGCTGACGGTGAGATTCAGCATGTTTACTCCATTTTTCACCTGTGAGCATACTCACCTGGCTCTCCTGTTGTAGCTCCGTATTTTTGTTTTGCGGAACCTTGTGCTGCTCCTGATCTTGCTGCAAACATGACTTCCTGTTTTTCCCCCTGCAGGTCATTCCTTCCTGGACGTGTTGTGTCTGATGGTCGAGCCTCCACCTGAGGCTGGGTGTACATTGACCTGTTATCCTGTAGGGGGCGATAACTCATCTGTTTCAATCACTCCTGCTCAGGTGACCTGTCTGCGAAAGGAAGTCTTCCTAAAAGGGCAGGTTAGTCTCTACATCAAGCTTTTAAAACTATTTCCCCAAACACTTAAAATCAGTTCATGCATTGAGGAAGAGATGAAAAGTTTCAGGTGTCCTCTGAATATTTTGCAGGGTGTAGAAAATCATCTGCACAGGCAAACCAAACAATATGTTATTACAACAAACTTTTTTGTAAACAATGAGACTTAATTATCCAAATTGTTTTTCTTTTGTTTTGGGCTGCACAGTGGAGCAGTTGGTAGAGCTGTTGCCAGAGCTGTTGCCTTGCAGCAAGAAGGTCCTGGGTTCGGTTTCCGGCCCTTCTGCATGGAGTTTGCACGTGTACTCTGGCTTCCTCCCATAGTCCAAAAACATGACTGTTAGGTTAATTGGTGTGAGTGTGTGTGTGTGCATGGTTGTGTGTCCTTTCTGTGTTGCATACATCTTGCCCGGAACGTTGTTTAAACGCAGTTTGAGTTTTTGTCACAATGTGCAAAGAAAATTCCTTGAGGAACTTTGACATAACTATTGTTTCATTAACACTCTTAACCAACAGATCATACAAAAACCGACATGGCATCTAACATCTTGTCTTAATATTCAAGTTATTCAGTCTTCCATCTTCTGGACACTATTAATCAGTACAAAACAAGATTTTTTTTTTTACAAATCCAGACTGAGAAGGGACTTTTGTCTTACTTAAAATGTGTTGCAAACCTAATTTTTTTCTAGATCACAGAGCCTCTGTGCAGTGCTGCAGAAACTAGAGCAAAGGTCCAGAGCTCCCTGCAGACCCTGCACCCTCGACATAAGAGGCTGCAGGAGCCTGACTCTTACACAGTGAGTTTAAATCTGGTCTGCGTCCGATGCAAACCTACTTAGATTTCTACAATCTCACTTAACAGACAAATAAAAATACTGCATAGTACTTTCTTCATTCGAAGGACTTTAAGCAGATGGTTTTCTTTCCCACCAGGTGGCGCTCTCAGAGAAACTCCACAACTTGGTTACAGAGCTCCAAAAAGGCAGCAACAGCAACAACAACTTTCTGTTGGTCAACTAAAAATGTTTTTTTTGTTTGTTTCCAAAGTGCCTCTCAGTTAAATGTGCACCAGCTGAAGTTGACTTTGGTCTCTAGCACTGATTATCTCAAGCTCGATTGAACAGAGTAGGAGGGGGGCTCAGGGTTTGTTGGGATAAACAAATCATTTTATAAAAATCTGGTGTAACTTGGGTTACGCTCAGGTTTTAACATTCCCATTCTTTTGGTGAGCGTTGTTTTGATCATTAATGCGGGCCATCTGACTTTCACTCCAGTATAAAACGTTTGTGGTACGTTTTATACTGCAGTATAAAACGTATGCTCTGCATGCACACAAGACCTGACGTTACATGCAACACGCTGTATTTGTAAAAGGAAATATAGGTGTCACTCATGTGTGTATCTGCTTTGGAGCAGTTCTGCAATTTGAGCTTATAAAATCCATGGCTTTCTGCTGTAATGTTTCTAAATAATTTGACAGGAACGTGTGAACTAAATGGAGCATCTATCACATCTACCAATCTTTTTTGGTTCGTTGTTTAATTTTGATCATGTCGCTTCCCACCTGCTCCGGTGCGAAATCTGGTAACCTGTTAATTTAAAGAAGATCAGACAGGCAGCTTTGGAAATTAGCCCGAGTCTAATTTAAAGACTTATAGCCTTAAGTGTGTTTGTGACCTTGGGTAAAGTCATATTCAATAAGTCTGAATATTATTGAAAACTCCTATTTTTATTTTTTTTTTTTACACTAATTACACAAGGTAAAAAAAAAAAACGTTAAAACAGATGTTTTCTTTCCAAGCCCTTATTTTTTAGTCAATTATGAGGATTTTTCTATGTACAGCTAATAAAAGCACAACATTTAAGATTAGAATATTACATAACAATGTTAATATTGGATATTAGTACCTGTCCAACACCATTTTTTTTTTAATTCTTATGTAAACATACCGGTAGTTTCTTTTCAAGTGATAATTAAGTAGTGCTTACAGCTTTAGAAATGGAAGAGAAAATATTTCCTTCCCAAATGTAAAAGCTGATAATTTATAGAAAAGAAGGTTAAAAAAAACATTAAGATGAACTCTGATGGAGCGTTGTGACTCAGAGGAATGTTTTGCAGCTCACATGCACCCTCCTGCCATGCAACCTGGTGTTGTTTAAACGCAGTATGTTTATGTTCATCATAAATAACTTCATGTGTCGTATAAACCATCTCTTTGCAGAGTTTGCCTCTAATCCTGTTTCTAACTCAACCAACTTAGAAAATGAAAGGCAGAAAATTAAGTTTTTTTGTGACATCTTTAGAGAAAGCTTTCAAACATTTTTCATGAAGAACCTGCAAAGATACAAGTTTGGTGTAGACTTGTACAACTTTTTAGATCAAATGCTTCCTCAAAAAGGTCCACTGAAGGACACAAGACAGCAAAACATATGATCTCTTTCAGTTAAAGTTCCATTAATCTAAATCTCCTGAGGAATGTAAATTAAGACCATGTGAGGCTTTTAAGTCTAGCATCAGTACCTTCAAACTCTAAAACAATGTTTGTAAGCTTACATCAAGTAGCCATGACAGTATTGTTTATTTTAATATGTCTGTATTTTGTCTAATAAATTCATTTACAGCTTCAAAGGTTTTCTTTTGCCCAAATCCTCCTTTCTTCCTCAAATTTGTGGACTTTGTTGCCCTCTAGTGGTACCAGAAAAATACCGTTATTTGAAATGCGTTTTAAATATGAGAACAGTACTCTTTTAATAGCGATTTTACGTGTCCTTGAATCAGGCTTCCAAGATTGGAGGATCATCATCTTTCTCAACTCCAACATAGATTCTCCACCCCCTTGCTTCCGCTTTGTAAAGAAAGTTTGTTTCAATTCTGATTGGTCGCCTTCTTGTCCAGCAGCAGTACGAGCCCAGATACACCCAGTGGCCATATGGTGCCTATTAGACATGGACTGGACGTGATATCATCCATGACCGACTCGTCTCCCCTGAGGTGGATCAGTTGGCGCTCACATACTTCACATGTGGGCTGTTTTACAGCCTTCTCACAATTGTGCAGATGCTGGGAGACATGCCTTTTAAAGTTAAGTACCAGTAATGGAAGAAAGTGGCTTTATAGTCATAAACTAATTGCGGTAGAGGGACAAAAATGCATTGTGTAAATGTCGAATTATAAAGGATATATGCATAGCTCATTGCTTTAGCCAGGAATTTACAATTTAAACTTACAATTCTTGCTGAGTCAGTGGCAATTCTAGCCCTGTACCTCAGCACCCCTGAATAGGACTCCCACCCATCCCGTAAAATGCCGTTAAATGTCGCGTCTCCTATTGAACCGATATATAACTGTCCGATAGACACACATAAACACTAAATGTAACAATAATGACCAAAATAACACGCAGGAAATATTAAGGTCAGCTAAATTGTTGTGGCGGGAGCTAAACAGGACCCCCAGAACGCTACGGACCGACACTGCCGTCACGGTTGCCTAGAGACGGACACTACGCAGCCCGGTGAGCTGCTATCAACCCGCGGCTTTTTAAAATGTTTACTGGATGCTCCCCATCCTTGGAAGAAAAAACTGGCAAAATGCATGTTTTTTTTAGGAAATGTTGTTATATTTTATGAATTCAGGGTTCAGTGGTTATTTCATATATTTAACTAATATTTTATTAATGTGGTTTACCAGTTTGGATAACCTGTTGAAGAAAAAAAAACATTCTAACCAAAAATGAACTACCTACAGCATGTCTCCGAAATTCCAAGCAAAATCTTAGTATTTATTTTCAGAAAATGAGAAAAGGTCAAAACAACAAAAAAGATGCAGTGCTTTAAGACCTAGAATAATTCAAAGCAAACAAGTTCATAATCATTTAGAAACAACAATACTAATGTTTTAACTCAGGAAGAGTTCAGAAATCAATATTTGGTGGAATAACCACCAAATATTAATTTCAATGGGTTTCAGTGCAGTGGGCTCTTAATTTTTTCCAGAGTTGTATGTAGTTAAGTTTTAATTGGACAAAACTATTTAATTTCGTATGTGAATGTATGTAAATAAGCAGTGACGTTTAGAAAAAATCATCACTAAAACATGCTTGGCTGCAACTGTATCGATGGCAGCTCTTCATAATAAACCAAGAGAGGATCAAACTAATCAAAGAAAACTAAATGGAAATGAATGAAGAAAAAAAACAAAAACGCTCTGTAGTCTTTTTCTTCTGAAGCCTGTGGTGCAGGTGTGTTTTTTCGAGAGAAGAACATAGTTATCGGTAGTTGTTGTCGCTCTTTATATTTCTATTTAAATACCGTAACGTTATTGGAACATAAGTAGAGAAGAAGCGCAGAGACTGTTTAGCCAACCAGGACGCAGAACACAATGCACTGTGAAAAAAAAAAAAAAAAAAAAAAAACAGCACAAAAAAATCCGCGAAGCAGCGAGGCCGTGAAAGGTGAACTGTACACATGAATAAACTGGTATGGCAAGACCTTTAGAGCAATAATTAATACAGAGGACTGTATGGCAAGAACAAACAGACACTATTTTCCAGATAAAAGGTAAAATAATATTGTTGAAGTGCCATGGGTTTGTTGAGACAACAGCTAGGACTAAGAAGAAATATATTTTACAGAACTTATCACTTATTTATGTTTTTAATTAGATTTGATATGGCTGCACAGTGGCGCAGCTGGTAGAGCTGTTGCCTTGCAGCAAGAAGGTTCTGGGTTCGATTCCCGGCCCGGGTTTGTATGTTCTCCCTGTGCATGCGTGGGTTCTCTCCGGGTACTCCAGCTTCCTCCCACAGTCCAAAAACATGACTGTCAGGTT
>CAEGAE010092241.1:0-23195 GCA_903067095.1 Girardinus metallicus | reverse complement strand
CTTTACATAATCAAAAACAAACCTGGAGTGTTGCTTTGATTCTTTCACGCATGTTTGAGAAGTCCTTTAATCTCCATGGCAACCATTCAGCTGTACAAGACGCCTGGGTGGACCTAGCTCCGCCTCCAAGGCGCAGCTCCTCCTCAGAGCTGCAGTTTCCAAGTTTTTGAACATCCGCCCTTCAGACTAGCCAGCAGCAATTAGCAAACACCTGGTGGAGCTGCTGAGCTCATTATAGGAGCTGCTGCTCAGAGTAACGCTGGTAAAAACGTTGTTAAAGGGTTAACAGAGGAGCCATGTTGGTATGACTTCCTGAAGGCGGAGCTTCAGAAAGAGCAGGAGTTCTTAAAGAGACAGAGACCCAATTTCAGGCCATTAAATTAGGAAGTCACATTTCTTTTAAGTCATGTTTAACATTTTTATAGCAACTAATGGTAATAAAGTTACTTGATGTCTGCTTTTTACCTTCTCATCTTTTTTTACTATCTACAGAATTAGGAAGGGTTTTAATGAGAAAAAATATTACAAATGTTGATTTTAAACAAAAACAATCACAAAATCTGGGGAGAATTATTAGTTTATGGTGAACTAAGTTCTGGTTCTGGTTGGTTATGGCTAGATTGGCAGGTAGGTAGGTTGATTAGTAGGCAGTTTGGTTGGTCAGTTAGTAGGTAGGTTGGTAGGTAGCTTGGTTTAGTATAAGATGTGGTGAGATGATATGATAGAACTAAAAGATTTCTGGAGATCCTTAAACATTTTTCTTTTAGCTTGATGGCACAAAATCCCATTATAATTCAATTGCACACTATTATAATCCAAGTTTCATCCCATCATGTCTCCATGGTGTCACTAGAACTGCACTGATATATTTAAGAAAATATTATTCCTTACATGTTAGAACCTGTATTCTTTATATCATATCTTTCTCCTACTCCAGTGAATGAAACCATGCAGATAGTACGATTATGTCTCTAATTATACAGCAAACAGACACATAGATTGTCCCTTTGAGTCTTGAACACACACCCATACACGCCTACACACACACACACACACAGTCATAGAGAGCAAATGTCTGGTCCTGCAAGGCCATTATAGTAAACCACGTGAGGCTCTTCTATTCATGGCTCTCTATTGTTCACACCAAGGTAAGTAGGGGAGCCTTCAGACTGTAATCACCTGCACACACTCACGTACACAAACACACAGACACTCATTGATGGGAAGAAGGAGAAGCGAGAGACGAAATATTAGAATGAACAATAAACGTTTGGTAGAAAGCATGTACATAAAGCTAGGTTTGTTTCCCATGTGATCAACAATTACAAATAGATTTGCATCAAGTTTGCATCCAAAAGAGATTTTAAAAAGTAGATTAAAAAATAATGATGTGTAAAAATGTTTATGAGTAGTAACGTCTATTTTGTGAGACACAAATTTTCTTTCACAAGGCGGTGCCAAACAAACACCAGAAGAGACACCGGCAAAGAAAAAAAAAAGCAAAAACACTTATTTTTGATGAAATATATTTTAATTTTTTTGTGTTTCCCACATTTGGACCTTTTATCCTTTTGGGACAAGCGGGCGTAGAAACTGCATTAAATTCCTGTTGAGAACAGCTGAAAACTTCATTATAACCATTAATCATGTTGAAAACTGTAAACCTCTAAATAACTGATTTATTGCTAAAGCTTCACTGTCATCTTCTGTTGCTATTGCGTTCCAGATTTTGTTTGAGTGAAACAAAATCCACATATGCTACATGATACAGGCTCACTCCTTGTAAACTAACAGGTCAGTATTCACAGGAACACATTAGGAAAGCTGATATTTGATTTGCAAGGAGAACAGTTTTAATAGAACAACAGAGAGCAAACAATGAAGCTAACGCTAAGGCCGAATGCAGCCAGAGGAGAGTGCAGTTTACAGTCAATGCAGCAAAGTGTTTTAATGTTTTCAAAACAGTGGGCAGGTGAGCAAACATCAGCTGTGTAACATACCACATAATGGCAGACAAGTCCAGAAGGAAGGCTGTTATTATGAAGGTTTAGGGTTTTACTTCTACATGGTAATATTTTTCTTATTGCTTTTAATGAGTTAGGAAAAAAAAACGCAGCTCAATGAAAATGTTGAAAGAGGGCTAGGTAAGGAAATTTCAAGAATGAATGAATGTCAATATTTACATCTGTGTTAAACTTTCTGGTCCCCGTACTGAGAACACAGTGTTACCAGCATGATTAACCAAGACAGCTGACAACAAAGATGCAAAGATGAAAATAGGATAAATATTCGCAGAAGATGAAGTGTTGAATGTGCTTTTAGTGCATTAAGCATGTATCTAATACATGTAGAAGATGGAAGTTTGATTACAGAGATCAAACTGTTTTGTTCCTCATCTTTTAGGCTGCATTCACACCAGCCATGTTTAGTTCACATGAACTGTTTGTCTAGAAACTGTTTTGTTTGGTCTGAATGCTAATTTAACTCTGTTTTGTTTGGTGAGGTGTGAATCCTAATTTAACTCTGTTTTGTTTGGTGAGGTGTGAATCCTAATTTAACTCTGTTTTGTTTGGTGAGGTGTGAATGCTAATTTAACTCTGATTCAGATCAAAAAAGCAAACTCTGGTCCTAACCTCCCTCTCAGTTCGGTTGAAGTAAACTCTGATGTGGTTTGAATGCTTATGTGAATGTCAAGCAGACTTCCAAAACCAGGAAGTGGACTAGAGTGCAGGGCATTCTGGGTAAATACAACCAAAACAAATGTGCTAGCCTAGGGCTAGTAAGAAAGATGGGTCATTTTCTTTATCAAAGACAAAAGAGAAATCCTACAACTTCTAAAATCTAACGCCACTCCGCTTTTGTTTACATTTTGCAAAGAAGAAAGTTGTGCTCAGTGTTTTCTTCAGAGTTTCTTGTGTCGTTTCCTTCAGTGGTTCTTTGTGCAACGCCCCCACAGGCGAGGAGGGGAACAGGTTTTCTAATCGGTTTGGTTTGTTTGACAAAAGCAACGTGAAAGAGAACCACAGCAGATGAAAATGCAACAAATATTGCGATTTTGGTCCCAATCAAACCAATTCCACCGGGCTACAGGTGTGAAAACTGCCTAAATCAACCTGAACGTGTTGCTAATGTGTGTGTGAGCGAACATGTTTGAATTACAAGCGTTTAATGACCAACACCAAAGCATTAAGACGTCAAGCTTCGTGGCATCTACATTTTTCTCCAGTGCATGCGGATCGCTTTGGGGTCGTAAACCGTTCACACAGAAGAATGACTGCGACTGAAGTAGTAGCATGAATGGCTACGTAAAAGACATAAAAAAAAAGTCTAATTTCAGCAGAAAAACAACAAAAAAAAAAAGAAATTACACTTGATTTTATTTCAGGGTATCAGAATATCCGGAGCTGAACACATATGTGTTATTTGTGAAAGCTGAAGCATGAAGAGGCTGATGGCGTTTGCACACAGCTACGTTTCCTCTGCTGATTGATATTTACCAGTGAGGATCAGCAGACATTACTGGCTCAGCTTCTACAACCGCCGGTGCTAAAGAAACGCTGAGAGGAACCGAAGGGACAGAAAGGTCATTTAAAGTAAAGAACCAAATGTTTGAGGGATTTAAAACTGGGACGGAAAATAATTACTATGTGGTTTCATGTCACTGGAAGACTTTATAAAAGTATCATATGGTGCAACATTTAAGATGTGTTATGTAATTTTTTTTCTAAAAATAAATGTTAATGAGCTACCCTCTTATTTGCAATCCCTCTCCAGCCGGAGAAAACATATTTCCATTTTAAGGCCTTAAATATGATCAAAGGATCGGCTTAATATAATCAGTTTAAAACCCATTTATTACCATTTCCCTTCCTCCACCTCCTCATCCTCCTCCTCCATCTCCCTCCATCCTCTCTTCACCCGCTTCCCTTCCTTCACGCCTTCTCTGTTTCTGTCGCATTTATTTTCTACAGTCCATCCATCCCTGCATCTCCGCCCCACCTCCCCTCCACCTCTCAAAATGTGTGCGTGTGTGTGTGTGTGTGTGTTCCCTCATCTCTATCTAGCCTGAAACAGGTGCTATATAATAGTAAATTAATTAGACGGAGAAGATGCGCTGTGTTCACCACAAAGCCCCTTGTGGCCTGCCAGGGGTCGACTCACATGCTTCACACACACACACCCCTACACGCACGCGCACGCACACAGCCACCGGGAAAAAAGCCATCTGGGCAAAGCCAGATCCCACGGGAGCCTGTGTAAATATGTGTGTGTGTGTGTGGGGCACAGAGAGATTTTGAGCGATTGGCCGTGAAGTCGACTGCAGTGACGGTTTCACGTGACAATTAACCCCATTAGACCTCATGTTCGCTCTCTAAAGTGTGCATCTATGCGCGTGTGTGTGTGATTTTAGCCGTTTTGTACGAGTGCATACTCCTGCAGTCAAACCACGAGTCTCATTTCACTTCAACGGGGAGAAACATTTCAGGATTCTTTAGAAAATTACGAGAGTTTGACAAAGTTTTTCTCGGAACAAAAGTGGCGAAAATTATTTCAGAAACATCAAAAGGGAAAAAGGAAAAATTTAAAAATTAAGATTTTCCTGAACTCACAGAAGCTTTTGGTTGACATTCAAGTCAGCAAGAAAAATGTTGGAGTGCGATGAAGGAGGACAGAAAAATAAAAATCATAAAACCTTTTTAACCAGTTCACTTTACAAATCATAGAAATTTTATGAGAGTAAACTCACATGAGATTAAAATAATATTTATGAGAATAAGTCATGACTTTATTCTGGTTTTCTTTGGACTTTATTCTGATAATGCAGCTCGTAACACTACGACTTTATTGTCATAATATTATGACCTTAATACTAAAACTATTCTCATATTGATGTGACTTTATTCTTGTGACATTATAACTTTATTCTCGTAATTTTATTTTTTATTCGTATGGCCCTAATTCTCCATCATACCTGGCCTGCCGCAATAAACAACGAATCAATTAATCGAATGATAAATTAAAACAAACTCAATAATTTCCATTTGCATGATTTATCATTTTTCTCTTTTCAGTCTTTTTACCAAACACTGGATGAATAAAGTTTTCCATTTGGTGATTTTGAAGGACACATAATTCATGTTATTTGTTGTTTATTTTGGAGATTTAAAATGTCTTCCAGTTTCAGTGTTAAATTTTAATAAGGATCTGTTCTTGCATTATTATGCCACTACTGTTATATTCCGTGAAAATGACCTACAAACAACAATATTATCATTTATTGCGATAACTTCTGAGACAAATTATCGTCCAGAGTAAAAGGTTTATCGCGGCCGGCCTACCTTCCCCCCTGGAAGATGTGAACCGTCTCCTCTTGGGGAAAATTTTCTGATCTTTATACCTTTAAATCCTGCTGGTGTAACTAGTTTGATTGGAAAATCAGAGGCGGAACATGATGGTGGGAACATGGTGCTTTAATCCCACCTGAGGGAACAAAATGGGTCAAAAAATAAGATTTTGCAAGATGTGAAAACAAAACTCCTGGAAATTTGACAAAACCTTTTCATCACGCAATCGGTTTTTAATGATCTCTCGTTCATATCATTCCTTACTCTTCCTTGACTTCTATGTTTCATATTCTCTACCTGCAGGACAGAAAACATGCAGAACAACACGGCGCCGTTCTGACAGCTTCTTCTGAAATCAGGCGGAGATTCCAGAGATCCCAACGATTGCTGAGTGTTTGATTGACAGCTTCGCCTGGTGGCTTTGGTTTAATTACTGAAGGAGAATTGGTGTGTGTGCGTGTGTGTGTGTGTGTGTGTAGGGGTGGTGGGGTGTTAGGGGGTCGTATAGGACAATGGAGACTTCAGAGAGGGAAGGAGTCGATGAGATATGGGGGTTTAAAATTTGATGCTGATGTGTTGATTGGGTTAGCAGACATTTGGCTATTTCTCTATTTTTACATTATTAAGCAGCATCAATTAAAAGTTTTAGTCAAAAATCATCGACAAAATAAGCAACATTCCATTCAAAAATCTTTTTTTGCTACTAAATTACTGAGTAAATAGACGCATGAGCTCAACAATAAAGACATTTATTGTTTTTAATCTGTTATTTTGGTTATTCCACCATCAGATTAGAGCAAAGTGTTACTCTACAAATTCAGCTTTCCAGTGTTTCAGGAAATGTATGTGACTTTTTTAGGGACTTTTGCTGCTGCAACATTTAGCATTTAGATGCTATTTTAAGCTGTAGGTTTATAGTTTGAACCACGCTGTCATAGCGACTGGTTGCGCACATCTGAATTTGTGTAACTGCGCAGATCAGATGCAGCCACACAAACAAACCGGATGATTTTGAAGGTGATGTTGCAGAGCAGGTGACCCTGCGCCGTCTCTAAAGGCTCATTTCAGGAGAAATCGCCGCCGCGTCTCAACTATTAACGCCGTACCGCCGTCTCGACTCGAACGCGCTCAACGCTAACGCTCAAAAGCGCTACTATAACTCAGCTCCAGCCAGAGACACACTAGAAAATGTATGGCCTTGATCTTTTGTATGCAAGAAAGAGAAGCATTAGATTATGTTTAATTTTTAACACGTTAAAACCCACGTAATAAATATTTTTGAACTTGACTCACTCATTCACAAGGCTGGATACAAACCTCCCTCTGCCGCCCCCTTCTGGCCAAATGACTAATGGAGACAGGATGAGTTCAGTAGTAACTAGTTACATTTACTTGAACAACAGTAATTTACGTTTAGGAATATTTTTACTACACTGTACTTTCTATTTTTACTGGATTTTCTACCCACTGAATGAAAAACAAACATGTTTTAACCAAAGATTCACCAGAAAGACTCACAGCTGCAGCTTCTGCGAAAGTTTCAAAGTTTTTTTTTTAATTCAAAGAAACTGATTTGGAAACATTTTCTTTTGCCTGATTTTGTTTTTTTTTTTTTGTTTCTTAGATAAATTATTGTCATTTTGATCCTTAAAATACCAAAATTTCCACTTTACTTTACATTTTGGTCCGTCTGATGTCAGTTTTGAATATGACATGAGATCAGGTGCTCAGTTCTTTTTACCAAATACATTTTTACTTTTACTTGAGTAAAAATATGTTAAAATATGCTGAAGTAGTGCGACTCTGACTTGAGACGCCAAACATCCTGATTTGCTGAGCAGATCAACAGGGTGTAGAAAACGGACGAACAGAGATTAATCTCAATCTCCTACAAATTTATTCTCGTAATATTTAAACTTTATTCTCGTACTTTTACTTCTCTTGTTTTCTCAGTGTGGCCCTGTGTTAAAGTCTGATAAAGTTTTGAACTGAATAAAAACTTTGATTCAAAGTGAAGCGTGGCTGACCTGGGAGGTCGCAGGTCAACCCAGGTGAGAGTTTCTTACATGTGACGTTATCTCAGTTCAGTCTTGCACTCAAACTCAATGAGCCGCTAGCAGCTTGCTAAAGGGATTTGCTGTGCATTTCACTTTTCTTACACATATTCACACACACATACATAAACATCTCCCTAGCAGAGACTCAAATCCCGTCCATGTGTCACACAGATTTAGAGATTAATCAAACAGAGATTGAGAAGACAGCAGGGCAAATAACTGGGACCCGAGGATTGGCTCTTGGGGGCCCTCGACAAATATTGGGATTATAACTCCAGCGCAGCATCACAGTGAGGTCTGTGTGTGTGTGTGTGTGTGTGTGTGTGTGTGTCAGCCCCTGAAGCAGATGGTCAGGGATGTTCGTTTAAGACAGACGATTGATTTTAGGAAACAGATATCCAGCCTTGTTAAGCAGAAAGCACCTCTGGGACCCGCTGACGGAGAGAAGGAGGGAGGGATGGAGGGATGAGAGACAGAGCGAGCTTGTCTAACCTCTGCCCACCGCGGAGAGATGGAGGGAGACGGCAAACGAGGAAAGAATAAGCGCATGAGAGGGAGCAAAACTGCTCCCATTGAACTTTATTACTGCGGATGAAAAATCGGGAGAAGAGGAGAGAAAAGAGGGGGAGAGAGGAGAGGATAATGGGGTTAATGCCGGCAGACAAGCATCAGCGGTGGTGGGGTTAATAACACATAAACTCACTCTCTCTGGGGAGGGAACAAAGTGGGAAAGCCTGCATTTGATCTGTGAATAACACATTAAATGTGTATGAGCGCGCTCTGATGTCGCCTGTGAAAGTGTGTGTTGTCTGCGCGCGTTGACGGGACGGAGTCCTTACACACACACACACGCAGACGGAAATCAGAAAACATTTAACACAACAAACAAAAAGATTGGACTCCAACTCATTCAATCCAACAATGACACCGTAAAAAGAAAAAAATCCTAAAACAACTTCCTGTTAAAGGACGAAACAGGCAACGCTAATCCAACATTCACAAAATGCCATAAAAATATTTTACATCACAGCTTGTTTTCAAAGTCAGTGCATTTGTGATTCACACACTGTAACAATGTCCAGTTTATTCTGCACCCACTAAAAATGATTCACTCACCTCAGTGTGTCGAATGCTTGAAACTGAACCCGATAGTTTGGCCACATTGACAGAAATGTTGTTTGAATCATCCGACAGTCAGGAAGCATCCGCAAAGCACAGACACTCAACTTCCAGAAAAATTAGCTAAACATTACATGAAAAAGAAATACATTAAAAAAAATTGTGGCACGAGAAAATTGAGTTCCAGTCTTGATCCCAACGCATGTGCTCTATTCAGTAAGCAAAGTGTGAACAGTGGTAAACATTCAAAAAAACTGGCAGGACTTAATGTTGTAAAAAATGCTTTTCACTTCCTCATGTTCCAACCTACATTTCACCACCAATCCATTACCTTCAGCTTAAAGTAGCTGCTGTAGGTTTTGGACACCACTAGGGGGCACCAATGACTAAAAGGTTAGTTATGACAGCGCTAAAGCTCTAATGCTAAAGCGCTACAACATTTAGCAGAAGCTAATGTTAAAACGTTATGGTGAATGGACTGAACTTGTATAGCGCTTCTCCAGTCACTATGGCGACTCAAAGCGCTTTACACTAAAGTCACGTTCAGCCACTCGCCGTCACAAACGTTCACACATTTACACGCCGATCGGTAGGCAGTTTGGGGTCAAGTGCCTTGCCCAGGAGCACATCGAGGCCGGAATTGAACATACAACTTTGTGATCACAAGACAACTGCAGAACCCCGACTGTTACACCAACACGGTATTTAATGAAAGCCAACACTAAAGTGCTGAATTCAGTTCAAACTACATCTGCTCTTGAAACACTACAAACCTTCAACAACAATTTAATTTTGACATATAGTGTAACCATTATACATCATATCTTGTTCTCTACTATCTGTGTTTTACTTTGTTCCTTTGCTTTTTCAGTTTGAAATAAAATTATTAGGAACAACAGAGAGAGGAAACGGAACTGAAACATAAACACCCCCTTCAAAATAAGAGCACGAGTATAAACGTCTAATTACTTGAAGGACTCTTTAATAGTAGATAACCAAAAAACCTTAACAGACGATGAACTATATCCAACTGAAAGTTGACAAAACAGTCAAGTAAATTAACGCTAAGTTTGCTAAAAGCTAGCAAAAAAATTAGCTTCACCATAAGAATTGTGGTGAAGGACGTAAGTGGGTACGTAAAAATGGCAAGACGGTTCGAAAACGTGCTGTTGCCAGGAGTAAAAGTTTCGACCAAACAAAAAAAATTAGACAGGCCTTAAAGTTATAAGATAAGAACATTATAAAACCACAGATCTGCACCCAAACACGTGTTCAAACAGCTATAATCAATCATTACAGTCTTGATTATCTGGTAAATCCAGAGGGGTGCTAGCATGTGTGTGCATCATCATCAAAAACATGAAAACTTTTAATGAGGAAACGGCCAAGCTGCTCCAAGTGGAGGTTCTGTTCGTTAAAATTCACCAAAAAGACAAACTCACTGAGATGCGAAGATGAACTGAAGTGATAAAAAAAAAAGAAAACGCCTTTAATCTCTGCCCCCAATCAGGACAGACTAGTGTTTGCAACGTGAACAAATATTTATTCAACCGTTTTTCTGCTATTATTATGTCATAAAAAAGATCATTACACTGGATAGTAATTCTGTTTTAAACTGGATTGGAGAACTGAATCGTGCAGAGCGGTTAAAACCAAATCCGTCCGTTTGATGGATATAAAACCGATGCAGTTAACACTCTGCAGCATGTTTTAAATAATTCCTCTAATTATAGTGACCTATGATTATAGTACTATGTCAGAACCTTCATAATGTGCCTATTATGAAAACTAATTGCTATTTCAAGCCTCTAACTTCTTCCATTATTAAGCGGATGAATGCAGACAGTTTCCTGAATAAGTGTTTCACCGGAATACGAGAAACGTTGTTTATTATTTTTCTATCATTTCTGAGCTGCCAATAAATTGCGTATTGAGAGAAAGTTTGCTGTGGAACTTCATGTCACGCATTATGCAAGCTTTTACTTCAGCTGCAGATCAACACACGCTGTCCTGTCCTGTAATTTGACTGATGTTTGTGTTTCCAACATGCTGCGTGGATTCATGTCTGCGTCCGAAGCCGGGAGCCGCAGCGGCGCTGTAACCTTTAGGATGAGCAGCGATGGGCGCCAGATAGCGGCTGCCGCTCTAAAGGTCTCCCTCCTCGCATTATTTCAGATTTTCCCTTCTGCGCTAATCACAGGCGTGACGCCGCTGTGGAGGAGGAGAGCGGGGAGAATACTGGCGTATTATTCTGTTTTTTTCTCTACACGTATGCAAAGGTGTGACCTGTTAGTGGAAAATTAAGCCTCTATCCTTTCCTGCATCCATTTAATTGGCTAAAATGACAGCCTTTCATCAATACTGCCTTGAAAATACTTTGCAGCGCTGCTATTTCTCAATCTGCCTCTATTTTTTTTCCCACTCAACAACAGCCCCCCTTTTCTTCCTGCCTTTATTCAATCAAATCACGGTCAGCGTGGATCTCCACCGAGGCCACACTGCAGCCAATTCTTTGTGTTTCAGCCCTAAGAACTTAGGATGGAGAGAGGTCTCATTAGTCCACAGATCACAAAGACGGAGATTATCAGGCTGCACACAACAGCTGGAGATTTAAATGAAGGACGTTTAACGGAGCGCCTGTCATTCTGATATGATACCTCTATCTGAGGAAAAAGACAAAATCCTGCAGGGAGCTTTTCACCTTTTAAATATTGCAGCGCTGCTATGTGATACCAAGATCACAGAGACAAATTACAGGCACACAAAAGCCGACCGGAGGCTTTATTTAAAAAAGAAAATACACCTCCGGAGTATTTCTGAAGCTTCTCCAGCGTTAATGCGGAGCAATACAAGCACAACATTTTTTACTTCATTCATTTATGAAATTTAGTAGCTGATTACAGAAGAACAAGTCTGTGTTCCTGTCCATAAATTCGCCTGAGCTGCAGTGAGCGGCGGCGCGGCGCTCCCCGCCATCAACCCCTAATTTCTAATGAATACATTTCTTCTCGGCGTGTGTCCTTACATGTTTTAGGCCACAATCATTTGTCATTTCAGGAGCCCCCTTTTCTGAGACATTCTGCTGTCGAAAAACGATCCATTACCAGAGCCCGCTATCTTTTCTCCTGTGTGAAGTGTCTGCATGAAACAGAGCAGCGGGGGATTCACACACACACACACACAAAAACACATTACAGCCGCCTGAAACACACATTTCTCCAGTGGAGACACTCAGAGTTAAAGGCGGCTGCTCGCCTGCACACCTCCTTTCACTCACAAATATATATATATATATATATACACACACATTTTTTAATGTTAGCAGCAAATTTTGTTCTTGTAAAACACTGCATTGTGGGTAAAATACTGTTATTTTAGAGTATAACTAAATTAAACAGAGTCTCATAGTAAAATATCAAAATATGAACATAAATAAATAAATATAATGAGTTCACCTGTTTTGATTAAAAATACAGAATTTTGCTCTAGAGGATTTTTTTTAATCAACAGAATTTTGCATCTAGAAAAAATAACATAAAAAAATATTTTTTTGTAGGATATTTTTAAACCCAACTCGCCTGTTTTTATTATCATTAGTTAGCTTATGTTTGATTGCATGCTTTGTTTATTACATGAGTTGTGAATATTCCAGCTGGGCTGATGGGAGGGTCAGCTGGATCCTGCACACACGGCAGAGCGCAGAGGGAAACGACTCAAGCCTAGTGCTGTGATGCCACCTATTGGAGCTCCGGCTGCTGCCGTAGCGCAGGAGACGATTCAAACTGATGCACATTCACTCACGAGCCGAAATTAAACCTGGCAGGATTTAACATCGTTTGTGCTTTTCTTTATTTCGCAATAAAAACACTGGATATCGGGTGGAAGTGTTCAGAAATGAGCTGAACAAAAAACTGCACACTAAAACATTTGACATTTAGATCTTAAAATATGTCAGCATTTCTAGTTTAAGATCATTTCAACCAGTTTAAAAAAAAAAATAAATCCTGAACTGGAGAGAAACAGGTTTGTGCTCCAAACTGCAGAGTCTGGGGAGTTTATTATCTGAAAGATCTTTACTGAATCTGCAACATTCATGTTAGACAATAGAACTTGCGTGAGGTTTTGAGTTGTGTTTGTACGTGCAGTGCATCAAATCGTAAGCAGAAAGAGAAAAGTCATGCGGCACAAAGTCGATGGTTTTATCTGCTGAGATGTTAGATAATCAGATGATTATTTCGTTGGGTGAGAAGTTTATTCTTAATATGTTTAGCAAAGCATAACAGTAGAAGTTTGTTTCATAATAGTGATCAAAAGGAATAACAAAACTTTAAAAAATGTAGCTAAGACATTGCAAAAGGTAAAGATAACCACAAAGAACATCTGTTAAGATGTTAGCTTTACCAAAACAGCTAAAAGTGACAACGTTTCTAAAAGACTTACTGTCTTTGTTTCAGTTCATTTCTGCACAGGAAACAGACGTAAAGCTGCTGTTCATGTCTGATGATATTATGCAACTTCTGAGCGGAAAAACAGCTTTAAGATTCAGTTTGTATTTTCTGCTGCGCGACGTCTGGCTGTAAGACTGCCGAGTGTCAGACGTCCCTCTGTGTGATGAAGATAATGGAGCTGATCCTCTTCCTCTCTACGTTTCTACTCGTCTCTTAATTCCCTTTGGTTTCACTGCAGAGGGTTTCACAGCACACACACATTTATAGACACACACACACACACACACACAACGGAGCAGAAATACACTCACACAAAAGCAGCTCAGCACACAGAGGAGACATACCTCCGAAACAAAGACGCACAACGCAACACAATTATCTAAATACTGATAATTCCCCAACATTTTATTAGAAATTAATGAAAACAGTTTAATTTCTAGCGGATCTGTAAAGTCTAGATGTAAAGAAGAAGCCGATTTCACTTAAAATAGACGAAGTGTAACCTCTAAAGCTTGTTGGTTTTATGTCTGGTGTTTAAATGACCAGATGTTTCACTTCAACAAAGTTTCTCTTTTTTTTTTTTAATTTTCAAGGAATTGCCAAAAAAAAAAAAAAAAAAAAAAAGCAGCAAATTTGATCACAACATTGATTTTCATTGCTTTTGTTTTCAGCTCCATGTGTAATAATATTCTTAAAAGTTGAACAGGAAATAATGTCAGACATTTTCCTGCAGGTTTCCTGCGTCTGTTTCATTTTTCCATGTAAAATTCTGCTTTACCACTAATGTTTTATTCTTTTCTTGCACTTGGTACAGAGTAAACATCTGTTTTAGGAATCCTGCAGAAAAACAAACTGTGTTTTCCAAACCCTCGGCTTTACGTGTTGAATTTAGAGATTATTATAAATCAACACAGCGTGTCACATTCCTGGATATATCCAGTTGGTCGAAATTCTTTTACTTTATTAAAAATTTTTTTTTAAAAATCACATGAAAGGTCACATTCAAATCAGGCGATGACAATAACATGGATAATACTAATAAAAGACACAAATAACAGCGACGAAATGACAAAATAAGCCACATTTAGAGGTTAATTAATCTCAATATTTTGTTTAATTTCATTTGCAAAAAAAAAATATTGGCTCATAACTGCAAAAGCCTAAAACCTTAGCAAATATTGTTGGTCTAATTTCTAGTGAAAATAAGGCAAAACTTACCTACAAGTAACTTTTTAGCAAGATATAGGGATTTGTTTAAAGTAAATAGCTCCTAAATACCGATTTTAAAAAAAACTTACCAGTTCGACTGGCAGATTATTTCACTTCTAAAGTGGGAAAAATGTTGTGATAACTGATGTAATTTGCCAGTAGAACCAGCAGTTTTCATCGATGTTAAGGAATTATTTAGGTAAAACAAGCTCCTATATCTTGCTGAAACGTTATTGTAAGTTAGTTTTGTCTTATTTCAAGTGTCAACTCAGATATTTAGATTAGAAACTAAACAAAATACTTGGTAGCATTTTGTGTTTTTGCAGTAAAACTGAATTTTGCGTTTGGCCACTAAGTTTATTCATGTTACTGAAATGCCTTCAGTTTTAAACTCTTGCCTTGTTTTCAGCACCTTGGACAGAGTCTCTCTGTTTTTAACTGGTTTTATCCCCAATTTTCTGCTCCACGTTTGATATTATTATACAAATATTTATAAAGTTATGCAGGAAATAAAGCCAAACCGTTTCCTGCATTCTTCCTGTTTCTGTGTAGTTTCTTTTTTATTCCTTCAGCTTTTAAGTTACAGCACTAAATTTATGCCGAATGCAGTTTTTATTCATTTGTTTGACGGTGAAATGTGTTTATTTATGGTCGTGCAGAAATGCTTCAGGATGTCGTGTCCTGATGTGTTAGACAGGCTCGTCTATAGGACAAAACGCTCTTCTTCTGTGGTATGTCTTGTTGCTCCAGACGTTTTAAGCTGACATTTTGCCTCATCTCTTAATGTTTGTGTCACATTTGAACCGCGTGTGATTTGTATTTGTCTGCATGTGACTAAACGTCACTCTGCTGCTGATGTTTCTGCTAGCAGTTCCTCAAAATTTCACACCATTTTTTTCTTTTTTTTTATTTGCTTAAATTGGATTCATCTCGGCTGTCACTGATGGAGAAATTAAAGGTTTGGACGACACGTCTATTCACATATCTGTTCCAGCTGGCAGCAATCATGTCAATTTAAGTGCATTTCTGTTTGTTTGTGCATGTGTGTGTGCGTGCATGTGTGTTTTCACGCCACTTGTGTGTGGCTTCTCAGCTCAAGGCTAAATGCTGAATAGCACACATGAGGCTTCATCGCCGCGTCGCAGAGCAGCCAATGAAAACCCAAATCCCTCGACCTCGTCCGCGTCCGTCCCTGAAAACATTCCCCATCAGCAGCAGGCGCACGCAAACATTTTGGGATTTAATTACGAGGGAGATTCGTTTCCATCATATCCTAGCGGTCCTGCAATAATTCATAACAGTAAAGCTGTTAGAACCTGTAATAATAAGATTCCCAAAACATTCGTTGAACGATGGAAATGCAAGTCGTTCTGCACAGAACGTGCAGAAACATTTCAGCTGTGAACTTGTCCATTTGTTTAAATTTACAGTATTACTGATCACTATTCACATTTTGAAGAAAGTAGTGCGGTGGTCACCTAACAAGCTGCTTCATGAAAGTGATGACTTTACTAAGCTAGTTTTAATATTATCGACGTCACGCTGCAGAAAGAAATCAAGATTATTCTAACTATTTAAACTATTTACAATTAGGATAATAAAAATAAAATCATTTATAACATGCAGCGGCACAGATATGTTGGACAGCAAGTGGTGACTTTTGTATCTGTGAAAAGCATTTTACAAACAACCTCTACTTACTAAGAACACAAGATGTTTCCGTGGGTAATCTTGCTCTACGCCTTTTCATTTGGTGTCGTTTACCCACAATGCACTGTGTTGTAGTGCACTTCCTGTATTTGGTTCTCTAGTTCTCTTGCAAGTGGATTTCAATGATTTTCTTTCATCCAAACAAGAGTTGGATTGCACATTCAGATTTCCCAACCTCCAGTGGCGTCCACAAGAGGTGGGCAGGGGGGGGCCACGGCCACCAGAAAAAAACATAAAATAATGTGCCTACGCGTAAATTTCTACAAAAAACTTCATATATTTACAAGAAAAATGTGGAGACACAAAATTTTCCAGAAAAACACATTTCTCCAAGATTAAACATACTAAACAAAGTGCCGTTCTATGTCGGGTCTGACCCGGGAGGTTCTGTTCTGATGCAGAAAAAGAGTCCAGATGTGATAGCCTACATTTGATGTGCATCTCAAATGTATCACCTGAACCTTACAGGACTTCTGGTATTTTTGTCCCGAATGTCTGACTTTATAATCTCAGAAAACTTCTGAATTCTTTTCAAGCAAATCATCAATTAGTTCCTTTAATCGTGAAAAAATATAAAACGTTTTTGCAAATGTAAAGCTTTTCGACATCAGAGAATATCTTGGAAAAAATTTTTTGTTAATTTTTTTGTTTGAAATGTACTTAACATCATTTTCTTTACTTTATCTGATTTGGCCCTAATGCTTCGTGATACCAAACAAACCCGACATTCAGCAAACAAGCTGGAGTTTGTTCCAATAGTTATCCACTGAAAATTAACGACGAACTGAAGCTTACCTTAAAAAAAATGTAACTGTCCCTTTAAGAAGCTGAACTCCAGACGAGGTGAAAGCCGTGATCTGAACAGAACCTGTCGCCACTCTTCGTGCACCGCTTGTCAACGTCCAGCTGATCCGGAACATTCAGCGGCACAGAGAGGCGGATTTTCTGCATTAAAAACAAAATGGCGTCTCGTCGGGTTGGAACAGGAAACGGTCGTGTTGCCAAGGCGAACAGATGGCAGAAGAGGAAACGACCGACAGGGTTCCTGACTTTGATTTGGTAAAAATGGTAAAAAGCAGCAGAAAATAATAAAGACAAAAGAATAAATAATGTTAATGCAACTGCTGGCTGCTCTTGATATTCATACAATTCACTCATAAGCGCTTTTTGTAACAGATTCCTGCTTATTCTGTCATTTATATGCAACATAAAACTAGTTTCATATCATAAATTAATTGTTTTAGTAATTGTTTCTGTTTTGCTGCTTGTGATTTTATGTTTCTTTAATGTTTGAAGCCCAGGTGCTGATTTAGACACCAAGCCTGAACCGTTTTCAGGTTTGTGCAGAACATGGTGACTTACTGGGGAACGAATCAGAGACCTGAATCAGGAACCGCTAAGAACACGCAGGACAGCAAGAACGTGAAGGTACGGCAGTGCTTACGCTAATTTATCTGTGACGGTGCGTTTTCTCTTCATTTTCTCGTATTGACGCATTTCCTCTCAAAGTTTCAGTGTTTTCAGGTTTAACAGCAGCAGCAGTAAAAAGGTAGAAATGTACCTTTAACTGCAGTTGCATTTCCACAATCATTTGTACTGTATTTTTACTAATTTATAAATATTTCCGCTTCTTTTGCACATCTGTTTTTCTCCACTGATAATAGTTTACTGTAAAAAGTAATCCTACTTAGTTGCATTTCCTTGTGATTTTTAATCTAATACTTGTACAGTAGCTCTATGTTATAATCTTTTATAGTATATTGTTATTTCTATTATTGTTAGTCTTGTTTTTGATATATTTTTTAATCATTTGGGTCTTTGTGTGTGAACAGATATGTCTGATGTTAATCTTGACTTTCCTCTCTGTTTGCCAATAAAGGATATTTCCACTCTGAATCATTTTAAAATGATTAAAGTTTGACTTTTTGCTTCCTGTTTCTCTGAGCTACTTATTAAAATGGAAAAAGGCAAAAAGTACAAAGTAAAGTAAACTGAGGTTAAACTTCTCCAATAAAAGATAAATGTTAACTTTCTCACAGGTTCCAACCAGATATAGAAAGTAACTAGTTACATTTACTTTAGTTACTTGCCTGAAAACTTGTACTTTTAGGAGTATTTTTACTGTGCTGTACTTTTTACTTTTACTTGAGTCATTTTATGATGAAGTATTTCTGCTCTTACTTGAGTAAAATTTCTGGATTTTCTAACCACCGAGTGAAAAACAAACATGTTTTAACCAGAAATCCACCAGACTCAGACAAACACCTGCAGCTTCTGTTGAAGTTCAATTAGTTTTTTATTGAAAGAAGCTGATTTGGAGAAATGTTTCCTTTGCCTGATTTTGTTATTTTTTATATTTTCATGAACAAAATTTCCACGTAACTTTACATTTTGGTCAGCCTGATGATGTCATTTTTAAATATTAATGATCGGTGTTTTGCCTCTTTTACTCAAATATTTGTTTTACTCTTTTTTAATCGTAGTGATACTCTCACTAGGGTAAAATCAACAAATGCTGCGGCCACAAAGAAACTACATTGATGTCCTGGGAAAGACACTGGAAGCTGATTCTATCTCAAGTTCCTCCAGTGTTTCCAGTGTTTCCGGTTTTCCGCCGCTGACCCGCTGCAGCAGCTGCTGGACTGCGAGGCCACCAGGTCCATCCGATAATTGACTGTCAAATAAACGGCCGTTCCTCCGCCGCAATCTGTCTTCACTTAGAGAGGCTCGAGCCGGGCCGCCGCCCCTCCCTCTGCCCTCTACACCCAATTATCTATCCATCTATCCGTTTATTGGCCCCGACCGTTTATCCCTCCATCAGCAGCCAACAGCTGTTTGACAGAAATGGCTCTGAAAGCAGGACGGGACGCCAACATGCAGTCTGACTCTGCATGTTCATGTTGGAGGGCGACACGGCTGCAGGACCTGGGAGCATCAGGAGGCGCACACACACACACACACACACATCACTTTAAGAGAGTGATACACACACACAGACACGTTACAATCAATAGCAGGTTTGGGTCTTTTCAGTCACACAGATGGTGACATTTATGACTGAGTGTTGGAGCCACGCAGAGAAAAAAAGAAAAATTTAATTACGAGAAAAAGTTGCAATATTACGATTCTCTTGTAATGTTATGATCTGAGGCGGGTAGATGGAGTTCCTAAAAATTATACTCAAGTAAGAGTAGAAGTACTTGAACATATTTTTACTGAAGTAAAAGTGAAAAGTTTCCGTCCAAGAAATTAAAGTAAAAAAGTATTTGTTAAAAAAGTACTGATTGAAATGATCAATCATTTAATATTTAAAAATTACGTCATCAGACGCACCAAAACATAAAGTTACGTGGAAATTTTGGTATTTTAAGAACCAAAATGACAATAACTCATATAAATAAAAAAAAAAAAACAAAACCAGGCAAAAGAAAATGTTTCCAAATCAGATTTTAATTGAAAGAAACTTTAACAGAAGCTGCAGGTTTGCGTCTGAGTCTGGTGAGTTTTTGGTTAAAACTTGTTTGTTTTTCATTCAGTGGGAAGAAAATCCAGAAATTTTACTCGAGTAAGAGAAGAAATACTTTATTATAAAACTACTCAAGTAAAAGTAAGAAGTGCAGCGCAGTAAAAATACTCCAAAAGTACAGCTTTTCAAAAGTTACTGAAGTAAATGTATCTGGCTGCTGCCGAACTCTGATTATGACTTAATATTCGAAATCCGACTTTATTACAGTATCAAGACTATTTTTGTACGATTTTATTTACGTAACAGTATGACTTTATTCTTAGACGAACGAGAATAAAGTCAAAATAACACAATCATAATATTATAATTTTACATCTAAAAAATGACTAGTTCAATAATATTTCAACTTTATTCTCCTTCGACTTTTCTTGTAATATTAAGACTTTATTCTGATATTATGACTTTAATCTCGCAATGTGAGTTTATTCACTCAATATTGTGACTATTCTAATATTTAAACTTTATTCTCATGCAACTTTATTTTAATAATACTGATTTTATTACCAAATATTATCACTTTAATAACTCTTACAAAATGCCAAGTATTTGTCCAAATTATCTCCCTCTGTGACTTCTGACTGCAAAAACACAAAATCTCACCATGTTTGGTAGTTTCTAGTACAAATATCTTAGTGCTCTTGAAATAAGACAAAACTAACTTAAAAGTAACTTTTTAGCGAGACAGAGGCTTGTTTTTAGTAAATAATAGTGTAGTTGGTCTGAAATCGTACGTAAAAAAATAAAGGTATTCGCTTCTGAATTGAGTTCAGTGGGTTCAGGTGATGATCGGTGCGTCTCTGTTTCCCGGCTGTAAAAACCCTGCAGGATTTGCTTTGGATCATAACGAATTTTCCGGTCTAACAAAGACCTGTGGGCGGAAACGTTTCTCTCCAAGCGCTCTGATTTTAACCTCTTCCTCTTATCGCCATGAAACAACCGCTGGTTTCAACACCTGGAGCTAAAGCTGCCCTGCAGAAGCTAACCAGCAGATTTAATAGTTTGTCCACTAATGCAGCTCTTAAACTCCCATCACCCTTTGCTGTAACACTCATTAGCTTATCAGGACAAGACAAAGGGGAATATTAGCTCTGCCTACTGCGCTCAGGGGCCAAGCTGACGTGTCACATCAAGATAGCAGGTATTAGCATGCGGCACATCCATCTTTGTCCACTGATACAACTCTGTAAGCCTCTCATTACTTCATCCTCTTAAGACAATACACTCTGATTCCTCCTGCTGCACCCGACCGGTGAGGTTTTCATTGGTCACCCGTTCAACACGCCTTCCTGAGGCTCAAATCCCCGACCTCAAACTTCCTCCGGATCCCCGTTACCTTATCAGGAGAAGACAAAAGGAAAGCAGAGGTGTGACTGTCTGACTCTGCTGGCTTTTGGATTAGCTGCTAACGCTAACGCGGCTCCTGCAGGCCAAGGTGAGGGCTGCCTTAATGTTCCAGCTTTGGGGCAGAAAGCCGCCTAATTTCTGCTTCTATCGCTGCTAGCAAGGCTTCGTGCGGCTTCCGGGGCGCCGCCGGGAGCTGCAGCTAAGACAAAGTAGTGCAAGGTTAATCCCAGCACTGCAGGAGTCAGAAGGTATTTAAATCAAAAGAAGCGGTACACACCTGTTTAAATTTCAAAGAGTAGCAGGTTTTTGCTCCATTGGTAAAGTAATGAAGAAGAGGATTTCATCTTGTGGGCTTTTCTGATGTTTGGAATCTTTTGCTGCTTCTCTCTGCAGTAAATATTTTGGTTTTCCAGACATTTTTCATCTTTTATTTTTCTAGAGTTTCCTGTTCTGTTTTGTTTTATAAATGTCAAGTTTGATCACGTGAGAAAACCAAAATTTTATGTCGGTATTTAACACAGCTGACATAAAATAATGTTGGGATTTTATTTAAAATTCTGCATATTATAAAAACTTAGTCCATTGTGTTAATCAGATCATCAATCAACTTTAATATTACTTCTTAATCGATAACTTGCATCTCGAATTGCAAAAAAGTGAAACTTGGCGTCAAGATTAACTCTGGTTGAACCTTTTTAAAAACTGATTTTTTATTATTCTATTATTCCCTCAATTATTTTTCCTTGATAAAACAGACACTGTTAAGAGAAGTGATCCAGTTTCTACATTAATCCTGACAGGAACAAAAACAGTGGTGAGAATTTTCAGTTTTAGTTACAGTTTATATGAACAATATTGTTAGTTTTCTAGTAAATGCATCAATGCTTTTTCCACAGTAAAATTCAAATATTTTCTATGTAAGTTTTCAAACTTTTCCAGCATCAAACTTTGGAGAAACAACACAAACCATCGAAAAAGAAAAAAGAAAAAAAAACAGCTTCAACTCACGATTATATGATATTTATTACTCTAAATGATATATTGTGATTGTATCCAACATTCTGCAGCAAATTAAAATATAAATATACGTTTTGAAATGTGTCACACACACACCTTACACACCTGACTGGTCTGAAAACAAAACACTAACGTAACAAAAGAAATCGATCAATTTCAATAACTTTAACGTCTGAAACATAAGAAACCCTGATTTAAATTACACAGATCAATAAGTCATTGAGACGTTAAGAATAATAAATATTCAATACAATTAAACAAAAACAAGGCTGCTGAAGTAAACAACCTTCCTGCTCAAATTAAATGTTTAAACATGTTTATACACCCAGGAAGTTATAAAATAAATATGTAAAAAAAAATTCTCCCAAACTTTTCTGGCGTTTAGTAAATATAATTACTTTTTGTAATTTTAACTGAACCTAAAAGTTTAGTCTGACTGAACTTTTATTTTTCTGTTAGGTGTATGTAAACTTCTGGTTTAAATGTTAACATTTTCAAATTTAGGTTTTCAATTAGATGTTTGTTTGCATTTCATTATAAATCTGTGCAATTTGAATATCAAACAATTTCAAGGACTTTATACAGAAATTAAAAACTTTCCAAAACCTTGAAAACTCCTCACTGCAAATCAGGCACCAGTGCGAACCGGCTTAATTTTTTTATATTTTTGTCTCATAAACTTACATATTCCAGTTTGTCTGATGAGATGAGCTGCACAGAAACAACCTGACGAAGACGGCAGCTCAGCCTTCCCACAAACACGCCCTCCTGACGAGGAGCCAGGCAGAGAAATCACAGGTCAAAGGTTAAGTACAGACACTGTCCAAATCAGAGGGGTCAACTGACAGGCAGGGAAAATGACGGGCTTAATGACTAGCTGCCGCGGCTAATGACCGCCGACACACACACACACAGGTGCAGCCACACTTCTGCTCACAGATTACAGATGAAATCAAGCCGCAGCCACTCCTGCTCAATGAGCTCTAATTGGCTCCTGAGCAGCCCAAGTCCCGCCCACTACTTTACCAGCCCATTAGAAGTTATTAGAGGGGTTCCTCAGGGAGCGGTACGGGTCACAACACATGGCTAAGCTAGCTGGGAATAATAACCCAGCAGCTTTAATAGAGAGCAGTCATCTTCACAGCGGCAGGGAGGAACTTAAGACGGAGCAGCTGGACAGAAAAACGATTTATGACACTTTAGGATCGGCTTAATGTGGGATTATTATAGAGCTGCAGCCGCATGCGGCTCTCAGCTACAATTAAAAAAATACAGGAATGATTGTATTGAAGTTCTACAACAGAATGTGACTAAAATTTCCAGCAAAAATGTTTTTAAGTCTATTTTTCCTGTAGCTGCGTTTCCATTCACCATATAATTGAGCAAATTAACATTTCAAAAATGTATCTGTTTAATGAAA
>CAEGAE010092227.1:0-26781 GCA_903067095.1 Girardinus metallicus | reverse complement strand
GTGACGGAAAAAAAAAAAGAATAAGAAACAGAGCAGTTTCAATAGGCCTTCGCAGCGCTTCGCTGCTCGGGCCTAATAACTAAAAATCATTGCAGATACAATAGGCCTTCGCAGCGCTTCGCTGCTCGGGCCTAATTATGAATAGAGCTGTTTGTACAGATGTAAATGCATGCCAAACTAATGACCATCAGTTGGTAAAAATTCAACTTAAATCATTAAATATTTTTATTATGTACTGAAAAACATTCTTGAAGACACTGATTTATACCATAAACTCACAGTCTTGTTTCTATATGGTTAAAGGAGCTTTAGTGTTTGTTTTTAAAGACTGTATGATAGAAAAGCACAAAATCTTACCAAATATTTGTGTTTAGTTTTTAGTCCAAATATCTTAGTTTACTAGAGGAGTAAATGTGTAATCAAACTCAGAGGTGTACCAAAAAGCGAACTCTAGTCTGCCTAAAAACCTCTGTCTCAGTTCAGTTGAAGTGAACTCTGGTGCAGTTTGGATGCATATGTGAACACCAAGTGGACCGGAGAACACTTCAAGAGCAGGAAGTGGACTGCAGCGCAGGGAACTCTGGGTAAATACAACCAAAACAAATGAAAGGGTCTAACGCTAGCAGGAGAAATGGCTTTTGCAAAAAACAAAAACGACATTCCCCAACCATTAAAATCTGACGCCACTCCATCTTTATTTACATTTTGTGAAGAAGGAAGTTGCGCTCAATGTCTTCTTCAGAGGGTTTTGTCGTTTCCTTCAGTGGTTCTTGGTGCAGCGCCACCACAGGCGAGGAGGGGAACAGGTTTTTCAATTAGTTTGGATTGTTTGACACAGAGCAGTGAGAAAGGGAAACACAGCAGTGGAAAATGTAACAAAAGTTGCAATTTTGGTCTCCAATCATACTGAATCTAACGGACTATGAGGTGTGAAAATATCCTTAGTTATGGCAATAATTTGAAGCTGGGTCATACGGAAAAATCTGTGAATGCTGGACTGCCAATAAGTGCCAAGGTCCACTGTATATCAGATTTTCGTTCTTCAGAAGGAGAATGTTTGTCATGAACTTTGGGACTTAATATCAGTCGTTTAATCTTCAGTTCTTTAGGTTTAAAATGTCTTTTTAGGGCAGATTAAAGATGCTGAAGGTAGTGAAAAGTCAGGTGGAATCAAACATTAGCCATTTCCCTGAATTGGGAGCCAACTTTATCTTCGTAACTCCATGTGACGTTGTAATCTGTTTTCAGTGACAGCACAGGGCTGTGACCCCTGACAACATGTTTAGTCTGTCAATAGGACCTTCAAGTGGCTCCACACATGGTCAGTTAACACACATAATAAAATTCAGCTGCAGACTTGCTCCGGGCCGAAGCGTTTACACTCATCTTTGATGCAAGGAAGACGAAGTGGCAAATGTGCGTCTGTCTTTGAGAGTCACTCAAGCGAGCGTTGTGTCCTGGGAGCCCCGCGAGCCCCCGACTCCGGCAGGTTGCGTTTGAGAGAGAGGGAGCCAGCGGAGCTGCATGACCGTCCCGTGGTGTGAGAGCGAGGAGCTGGAATCATCCGAACCCCCTGCTGTAGCTCCAACATCTGCCCGCCCACAACAGCCAATCAGATGGGCAGAGCTGGGAGCCGCGACGAATGCGTCTGTTCGGCAATCTTTTCAAGGCATCCTGGTGGAGGCCTGGAGACAAAAGCCCACCCCCACCTAAAGAAACCGCCCGCTGCATCCACCCTTCTTCAGTCCTCTGCTTTGATATCTTAGACCCCCGCATGGAGGAGTAGCTTTCCCTGCTCACACACACACATAAACACGCAATCTCCATTTCAAATGATCCAATAGAGTCAGTGGTGGGATGCAGTGAAATACTTCTTTACTGTACTTAAGTACATTTTTCATATGTCTGTATTTTACTTAAAGGTGACCTAAGCATCCTGAAACAGGTTAGGATCAGTCTATGGCCTAAATAAAACATGTCCATTATGCTTTTAGCACAAAATTATTCTTAAATATTGAGATCATAGTCTGCTCACTTCGTCCTATTTTGTGCTGTTTTATGGTGTCTTGTCACTTTAAATTCAAATAAGCTGCTGCTGGCCAAGCCCCCCAACTCAACATTTACAATCACACGTGAAAATGACTCCAAAGAGAGACATAATTATACAACCATACATCTTTGAAAATCGTTAGTAGAGCCTTCTGCACAACCAACAAGAATGCAGCAAGTGGTTTCGGGATGGTAAGTCAGCAACAAAACACTTGTGTCTCTCGGCAGCCATTGTACAGTGCATACAGTGGTAAAACCTGCTGACCAAACGTACTGGAGCTTTGCTTGCGTTGCTAGGTGATGGGGTCGGTTCAGCTGAGGTTGCTAGGTTACGGGCAGTGCCTGCTGTATTGTGGATTTACATTCCGAAAGTTTTTGAAATGGCTAATTTTCCAGATACCAAAAAATACAAACTTACTGCCAAAAAACAACTCTGTTTCTTTAAGCATTTGAGCTGTTTCTAGAAGAAGTAGACACCCAAATGGAAGTAAAAAAAAATTTGTACGAAATGTGAATTTTACGTCCACTTAAAGTGGATTTAATTGTGTGTACTTCTGACTTTTACATTCACGTCACATTGCGTTTTTTTTTCTTTTTTTGTGTAGTAGTTTGAAAGTAATCAGTGAGTTCTTCAAGGTAACTGGTTCAAAAAGCAACTCCAATTGTAAACAGTTCCCAGATTATACAAAATAAAAACAGGAATTATCTGCAGCATTGCTAATTAAAATGGCACTTTTAATCTACATAAGCATACATACAGTAAGAACACTTTTGCTTTTTTACTCAAGTAAAAATATTAATGTGATACTTTTACTCTTACTAAAGTATATTTTCGTCTGTTTATTTGTACTTTTGCTCGAGTCTGAGTACTTTCCAATGCAGTCTCCAGAAATATAGAGGTAAACGGCACATCTGGTCTTCGACAGGTCGTTTTTCAACTGGATAAACTGGGACGAGCTCAGAGATAGCCCAGCATCCAAACTGTCTATCTTGTTCCTCATCTGTTATCTAGACATTCCCACTGTAAGCTGAGATAAACTCTGGCAGCCGGAGGATACACAGGCATCCTGATAGCAGATAGCCAAAGCAACGGCCTTTTTCCAGTGCCAGATAAGGACACCGCAGATATGCAACGCCATAAATCACTGCTGGTAAAGTTATGAGTCGTGGAGAACAGTTTCTCAGACCGGAGCAGATCGGCTTCCAGACGGCCGCCCCATCTGAACAGGTTCTCTTTCAACATCTGGCGGGAGTTCAGAAGGTAATTATGGGATGGAGTAATAGAGACACAGACAGTCGGGGCACCAGTGCCCGCGGAGGGATGAGATCCCCTCGGCCCAGATAAGAGGCTGTGACCGGCTAGAATTACAACGTGCTGAAATGTGTCCACAGGTTCATTTCAGTCATTGATTCACCTCAGGATATCCGACGTCCATCGAGACAAACACAAATATTTAAATTAACAACTTAAGCTGATCTAGAATATCGCAAGTTTTCGAGAGTGACAGTTGGTTGGCCTGTTGAAGCAGTACTTTGTTTTTATTTCATGTTACAATCTCAAACTTTAATGTGACTCATTGGGATTTTAGACAAAAACAAACACAGACTGGTGCAAATTGCAAGGCTTTTCTCCATTACCTCTAAATAAAATACTGTGTAATCCACTGCAACGTTTACACGTTTTTGTACTTCCATTTGTGTTTCTACTGCTTCTAAAACGCTTAAAAGAAAACACCCAGAATTTTTTTGGCAATAAGATAATGTTTTTTTGGTGTCTGGAATATAAACCATTTCAAAAACCTGTGGAATGTAATGTCACAAATCAGCAGGCACTGCCCGTTACCTAGCAACCCAGTGAAGCCCAGCCCCGTTACCTAGCAACCCAGTGAAGCCCAGCCCCGTTACCTAGCAACCCCAGCTGAGTTCCAGCATGTTTGGTCAGCTTGTTTTGCCGCTGCATGAACTGTACAAGTCAGTAACAAGTCTTTTGTTGCTGACTTACCATTCAGAAACCACTTGTTGCATTCCCCAGTGGAACTCTGTCGCCTAGCAACAAAAACTGGGCTCTAGCATGTTTGGTCAGCTGGTTTTACCTCTGTATATGCTGTGTAATGGCTGCTGTAATGTTGACTCAATGTAAGCTCAATGAAATCTTATTATCCAAGAATAATTTTGTGGAAAAACAATGTAACAAACACCAAATTTCAACAATTTTAAAGGTAAATGAAAACCAAACAAACAGTCTTCATTTTGAGTAGAAATTCATCCATTCCTTCAGTTCAGTTTTATTTCATAATAGATTTTTTAAGGTTCTTTTTAAATGGTACAAAATCAGAAATTAATGTAAAACAGAAGGCAAAAGGTTCCTATTCACAGTTGTTTTTCGAGAATTTGAGGTAAAAGAAAAGTAACAATAGATACTCGTCTACTAACGTTGAGCTGGGGGCGTGGCCAGCAGAAACTTATTGGGATTTAAAGTGACAGCGCCCTAAACCAGCTCATTCTGAAAGGAGAACTGACCAGACTAAAATCTCATTATCTAAGAATGATTTTGTGCAAAAAGTGTAATTAACCAACAGACGTATCCTAACCTGTTCAAGGAAACATTTAAGGAATAGATGATTTAGAAGAAGCTCCTAGATCTTGTTGAAAAGTTATCTTATTTTAAGCGCACTAAGATTTTTGACTAGAAGCTAGACCAAAAATACTTTTGTGTTTTTGCACCAAAAACACAAAGCAATCAGCACAACCCTGCACGCAAAGCCTCTCCAGTTGTGTTTTTGCTAATGTTTCTGGTCGACTCGTCTTGTGTTTTGGAGAAGGTCTACCACATCCCGGTGGTCTCTGGTTTCAGAGCAGATGTGCTGCTCAGTCGGGGGGTCACCTGAGGGAGCCTCTGCCTTGCCATGGAGCAGGTGGTTAATGGCTGCAAAATCAAGTTTGGTGAGGTCAGTGTTACTTCTTGAATTTGCACATCAGTGAGGCGTCTTCCTTTCATCCCCTGGCTGTCAGCTCTGATTCATCTAATTGGTTCTCCTGATGAAGAAGCACTGACCCGCCGCCCAGCGCTTCTTCCTCCCGCCTGTGGCCCCCTCAGTGGCCCTTAGACCTCATGGCTCCGGCTCCATACCTGCACTAATTTTATGCGCTTCTGCACACTGAACTCTGCTTCACCCCTGGTAATGATCAGACTCGACAGGAACAGACTGAGCGGGTGAAATACGACACAATCTGATGCAAGCAGTGAAGTTTAAAGTCTGTTTATGAAGTGGGATGTAAATGAGGTGTTTCTCTTTTCTTCACTTCCTTATGTATCCTAGTGAGGATTTTAAACGCTGTGAGATACACGTCCAAACAAGAAGTTAAGGTGATAATTTCTCTCTAAATTTACAAGTGCAGATTTGTTTGCCTCCCTTATTTTCATCTGAACTGTTTTGACTGTAAGATAAACGTAGATCCTCATTTGTCACATTTTTATTTTTTTTATTTTTTTTTATTTAAATGTTTCAACTATTGCTCCAACTGTAAGCCTGGGCAAAATTATGCATTTCTTGTTGCCATTATGCTGCAAAATCCCTTCCTTATGTAGAGTAACACACATTAGCCTCGTTTAAATGGAATGTTATCTTGTCTTTCCTATTTTTGAGGAGAAATGTGTCCTTTTTTTTGAAAAAATTATTCACCAATTAGTGTATATACAACAAACATTACAGACCAACAAAAGCAAAAATGGGTGTCGATCTACAAAATAAATAACCAGATAGTTGCATATGTGTCATATTTACACAGGAAGCCAGACTACAAAATCAAAGTTCTCAAACACTTCGATTAGCAAAAAAAGAAAAGTATAAACAACCAACACGTGTCGGTTACATTTATTATTTAGAAAATATTTGCAGTCCAAAAAAACATAGTAGTAATATTTTTATTTTTTGGATGTTTTTCTCAGGGGAAATCATGATCGTTAACTTTGTTCTGCAGTTTATTGGAGGTTGATGGCATAAAAGATGAAAAATAAAATGCAAAACATAAAGTTTGAAGTGCATTTCTCAATAAAAACAAGTCATTTTGGATTAAAAAAAAATATATTTAGAGGGATAAATGAAAGTCTTTGGCCCTAACTGCACACTTCCGCTAATGCGCTAATAGAGGAGCAAATTTTGTGTTTAGTGGTTCTGTAACTTTGAAAATGTTTAGCACACTTAGCTTAGCTGCTAAATTTACTGGCCTGTTTTGTAAACTTTCACTTGAATAAAGTCTGACATCCTTGTTAAAGCTTTAGTTAGAGACTGAAGAATGGTTTGTGTAGTTAGATGTTTATATTCATGCTCTTATTTTGAAGGGGGAAAACTGTCTATGCAGCAGTTGCATTTCTTCTCCTTTTTCTCCAATAACTTGAACAAATTACAGAACAGAATTATTATAAAGTCAAATTAAATTGGTTCTCGTTGGTTGTAGTCCTATAATTTGAATTGAAGTTAGCGCTTTAGCACTAGCTTCCTTTAAATACCATAGTGGTATAGCACGTTAGCATTAGCAGGGCTAATATTTATGATTAGTATTGTTATGTTGTCATTTATTTTATAAAGTGTACTAGTCTATTCTGTAATCAAACACCCCACAGCATGATGCAGCCACCCTGTGCTTCACAGTTGGGATGATATTCCTTAAGCTTGCTCCTTGTATTTTTGGTCTGCAACATATGATTGTACGAAACCAGGGGACTCTTGTTAAACAGTCTCAATGCTGCATTTCTCTGCTTTACTGCGGCGCAAACTCAGCCTTCTGACCCACAAGGACGTAAATAATCCAAAATATGAGAACAGTAAAGTTTGAAAACTAGACAGGAAGCACGGTGGAGCTGAGAGGGAGTTTTGAAATGGAGTCAGCCGACAGGGTGAGAGCGAGGCTGGGGAGGGGGGCTGGACCGCCTGAGAAACAAAAACTGGCCCTCTGAAAGAGTTTCAGTCAGGAAGGCACAGTGGCTGCTGGGTAATTTATAGCACAAAAAGGCTTGTCGGGTGAAAAACATTATTTTAGCGGCCCCCACAACCTAATAGACGCCAGATGTGGAGGGCTTAACAAAGACCATTCCCCCTTCTCTTTCTCTGCCCCTCTTTCGCTCACCTACTTTTTTCTTCCTTCCTTCCTTTCCAGCTCCGTCTCTCTCTCTCTTTTATTCCTAACTACTTTAGGCTTTTCCTGCATATTTTTCCTTGAGAGTGCGAGAAGCATGGGGAATGCGCAGGTTTCTGAGCCTTTCGGAACAGATCCTCGGTTTATCCCGGCTCAATTTCACATGGGCAAACCAGAGCTCTGTGGTTGCTGATGTCATTTTACGGCAGCATTGGAACGGACTGGCAACACTTTACCCACTGCTGGGGGTATTTGTTTGAGCCGTTCAGTACAGATTCACTGCTTTAAAGTGGTTCCTGCGCCTACGAACGCTATAAAGCTGTGATTACCTGGTCCGGAAGACAAACTGAGCCTTTTATAAAGGGGACCTATTATGCGAAATTCTCATTTTTTTTCCCCAAGTTTTTATTCTCCCTTCTGGGTCTCAACTGCTTCTAAAAACCACCCAAGTGCTTAAAAAAGTTAATGTTTTTTCAGGCCCTGCCTGTTACCTAGCAACCCCAGCAAGTTACCTAGCAACTCCAGCAGAGTTCCGCCCGTCGCCTAGCAACCCAAGCAGAGTTCCAGGACGTTTGGTGAGCTGGTTTTACCGCTGTATGAAGAAATACTGATGGATTATTCCTAAAATTTACATCAACAAATTCTAAGTATATTTATTTCTATAACTAAAAATATTATTGTTATAAGTACACATATCTTCCTAGACAATGTTAGAGTTCTTTTAATAATTAGCAACTATCATAAAGTAGTTCATAGATTATAATTCAGTAATAAATTGTGGACGGGTCTGTAAATGCACATGGGCTCGTCACAGACGAAAATAGACTTTTAAAAAAATAATCTGATGTTTTATGAGATTAACTAAAAGTGTGATTGCACAATTCAATGTGTTCATGGAAAGCATATTAATAACTCTATAAGGGTCACATACATTTACTTTAAAATCTAGCAAAATACAATTAAACTGTTTCTTTAGTTCTTGTTATTCTCTTTAATTTTTTATTTTTACAATTACAGTGACATACAAAAAGTAATAAAAAATACCATCCTTGGAATTACTTCTTTTAGCACATGAGCAAATTAGCGGATGCTACAGAAGTATTAGCTGAGTTTGGGCGTGGCCAGCAGCAGATTATTTGGATTTAAAGTGACAGAGACCCTAAAACGGCTCAGAATAAGCAGAACTGAGCAGACTAAAATCTCATTATCAAAGAGATTTTGTCCAAACATGTTTTGAACAGTCCACTGATCTATCCTAACATGTTCACGGAAGGATAATAGGTCACCATTAAAGCTGCAGAGCCATATGCAGCAGCCAAACACAGTTGGATGGGAAAGCGGGACAGATGTTTCAAGTCTGTTTGAGGACATTAATCACTAAAATGTGTTGAGCGAGAGCGCTGCCAGAGAGAAGGTTCTGCGGTCCTTCCAGCAGAACGGTTTCGCTTCCAAAGTCAACACATTATGTAAATTGAATAAGATTATTTTCACTCTTCCCTCAACACTTACATCATCAGCTGGGAATAAAAGCTGGAGGTTGCAAGTCGCCCTGCAGCCTCAGAAGACCTTTGGCGGCGCGATGAAGAGTGTGGAGTCAGGACAGGTGTTCCTGAGAAAGTTTTTGCTGCATGGGAGCGACGTGATGAAAACTTTTATTGGAATTACAGCAGCATTTTAGATGGTCAAACTGCCAAGGCAAACTACAGAGAACCCAACAAAGAAAAAGACAAGAAAAAGCAGTGATTTCTCCCCCCCTACAAGCTTCCCATTTTAGATTGCTGGAGTAAATAAAGAAGAAATAAAGGGAAAAAAGAGAGAAAGTGAGGAGAGGAAACAGAACTGCTGCGTAGTGAGTCCCGACTTCAAAATAAGAGCATAAATATAAACTTCTAACTTTATAGTCGATAACCAAAACTTAAAGGATGTCAAACTTTATTCAAGTGAACATTACCAAACAGTCAAGTAAATTAGAGATATATAATTGATCAGGAAAATTAGCTAAACATTTAGCAAAAACTAACTAAAGCGCTAAACTAAAACTCTGCTGCGCAATTAGCGCACAAGTGGAAGAGTACCGACCACACCAAGAAGGGTTTCAACTTCGGTAAGCCAGGTACATAACTAATGAACAGTAAAGTTTGATGTTTTAAATGTATAAATACACAGTCCTTAGCATCTCTAATGAATGTGACTCCTCAGGTTTTTACTTTGTTTATCACTTCAAAGTGATAAACGTAGCAAACGTAGCACTGCTTCCAAAGTGAAGAGATTCTGCAACTGCATTGCTTCCACACAAAAATTATTGCAGCTAAAGGCTAACTGTAGTTGATCAGATGAAATTGTGCCTGGTCTCATCTGTTAGTCTTCACTTTCTATGTGTGTGTGTGGGGGGGGGGTGTGTGTGGGTGTGTGTGTGTGTGTGAGAAAGCAGCGGGGGCAGCAGCTCGGAGAATGACAGTGTGTCTGCGGCGGTCAGAAACTCAAACCCTCTGATCTCGACTCGGAGTCTCCTGCCTCCCAGCTGTCACCGAGCCTCTGGCATCCCACTCAGCCCCCAGCACCCTCCCGCCGGCTCCCTTTGAAGGCCGCTGCCCAGGAAATTGAAAGATGTTTTCAAACAAAGACAAGTGAGGAGAGAAGAGCAAAAAAAAAAAAAAAAGAGAGAGCGACCAGTTGAGCAGTTTGTGAAAAGAAGGCAATGGAGAGGTTTAAGGGTAAAAAAAAAAAGGGACAAGTTTGCTTTCGCATTTGGTAGAGAGAAAAGTAATTAATCCAAAAGTTATCAGGAATTTAGAAAAAAGCCAATTAAGGTTTATACTCAAAAGAAGAATCTCACAGAATCATTTGCAACTGGAAGCTTTGACTCCTGATACTAGTTAATTCATCACCATCTATTATGACCCGTTTCATATACAGAGAAAAATGAAAACTCCTTTCTCATTAAAGCAGGTTTTTTTACATCCAAATCTGTACCATCAGATTGGACAGAAAAAAGCGAATTCTGGTCTTAAAAACCTCGGTCTCGATTCGGTTGAAGTGAACTCTGTCATAAGTATAATGGAAAGAAGGAAGTGGACAACAACGCAGGGAATTCTGGGTAAAAACAAACAAAACAAACATGCTAGTCTATCGCTAGCTCGACAAATGGCTTCTTGTGTTTGCCAAAGACAAAAGAGAAATCCTACAACTGCTAAAATCTGATTTCGCTCCATTTGTGTTTACATTTTGTGAAGAAGGAAGTTACGCTCAGTGTCTTCTTCAGAGGTTTTTCTGTTGCTTCCTTCAGTAGTTTTTGCTGCAGTGCCCCCCGCAGGCGAGGAGAGGAACAGATTAATAAACGAATTAGGTTTGTTTGACACAGAGAAGCGTGAAAGCAAACTGCAGCAGCAAAACATCCCAACTGCAGACGATTGGTGTGATGCCCTTCTTTTGTACAGGTCTCCTTTTCTTTTTTGTCTTTCTCCTAAATTTAAAAATGAAAACAATTCTGCACAAAGAAACTAAAAGGATTTAGGACTTGCTGCATATATCCATACAATTCCAGGTTTCAAAACATAATCTGTACCCCAATTTAATCGGTATTTACTTAAAATTACCCCTGACTGTCAAACAGACGGACATATTATATACTGTTCCTTGCATACTTATGCTGTCCTATTTTTGTTGTTATTTCAACAATAACTACCGGACTATCAGGTGTAAAAACTTTATTTTGCCAAAGCATTGAGTTTTCCTATAATATATAGCTTGACAGCAGTACAGAAATGTGCAGTTTTCAGTTTTTATCAAGGAGGCAGAAATATATTTAAGTGTGTCGTTTATGGAAAAAGATTCATTCATGGCTCAATAATTTGATTCTCTGAAGCATGCAGGAGAATCTCTGGTCCAGTCGAGCTCCTTTCACGCCTCCGATACAATGCAGAAGTGTGCCAGAGCGCCGGGGTTTCCGTGGTTTACACTGCAATAACAGTTAGACGGGACGGGGGCCAGGCGCAGGGCAGATGGTTTTGGTTTGGCCCAACAGCCGCCGGGCCAGAGGACAGGCAAACAAACAGTGATGGACAGGTGGGCGTCTCTTAGGGCCGCTGCCAGGCAGACAATCAGCCGGAGAGCGGCAGTGGACGCTTCAAACTGGCACCTTCGCACCAAACGTCCGACTGACAGCGCAAAGCAAACAACAACGTCGACTCGCTTAGATGGAAACCAGAAGGAACACCAGTTGTTCCAGTGGGGAGAAAAACTTTGGAAATGTAGAGTTTATTACTGCAACAGATGGGTTTGAAAACTGTTGGACTAAGTAGAGAATCTTGTTGGTATTCATACACAGGGCCGGAGTTAGAAGGTTAAGGGCCCCTGGGCGAGAGCCAGTTTTGGTCATCTAAGCTTTTTTCTTATTAAAAGGACATTTTTCTGATCATTTTAAGACATTGTGGTAAAACTGTGCCTTTCCTCTGCTAATATTATGACTACAATCTCGTAATTTAACAAAACTTTTCATAGCCTGGCACTAATTCTCCGTCAAACAAATCACAGAAGAGACAACTGAAATAAAAGCCACTTTTTAAAAAATATTTTCTCTCATTTGGAATTTCTTTTAGAAAAGAAAGTGAGAAAAAAGGTAAAATTCATCATTCCATAAGTGCCGATGTTTTGATATTGAGCATTAATGCCTTGAGATGACATTCTCCTAATTTATGAAAGTTAGAACAGTTTCTGTTTTAACATTTAAACAGTAAAAACACATAGGAATTAATGTGTTTTAATTCACATTAAAACAGTGAATTTAATGAGAAGTTAAAGTAACACAACTATTAATTCAGGTCTCTCTGATATTTGATAAATGGTTGAAAACAGATGCACAATTATACATCCTTACACCTTTGAAAAGCAGATGTGGAGCCTCCTGCACAACCAACAGGAATGCAAGAAGTGGTTTCTGGATGGTAAGTCAACACAAAAAAAAAAGAACACTTGTCTTTTCCAGCAGCCATTGTACAGCGCATACAGCAGTGAAAACAAGGTGACCAAAAGTTCTGGAACTCAGCTTTGGTTGCTAGGTAACAAGGCTCGGCTCTGCTGGGGTTGCTAGGTTACGGCACCGTTCCTGTTAAATCTGACTCTACATTTGGGAGGTTTTTGAAACAGCTTACTTTCCAGATACCAAAACAGATTTGGTACCTGGAAATACACCAAATATTTTTTTTAAAATAAGTACTTAAAAATATACCTATTTTTTAAGTATTTGGGTTGTTTTTAGAAACCCAAATGGAAGGTTAAACACATGCAAAAAGTGAAATTTGACTATTAGGTCCCCTTTGAGTGATTCTGTGATGTTCTCGTCAGTCAGGCTAATAAAAGCAGCCGTCCCTCTGCGCACACAGATCACCTTCCTCAGTTACACTCAGGCACCAGCTGGACCATTACGTGGCTAAATTTGAGTAAAAACATTAAGCTGTGTAATTATGGACTAAAGCAGCTTAAGAAGCTAGAAGCTCGATTACGGCGAGTCTGCTTCCCCAACGCCTGAGAGTCCTCAGGTTTTTATTTCTGTAACAACAGCCTGACATGTGATCGGTTTGAGGAACCGGAGGAACCGACGCTGTAAATTAATCCGCTGCTGTGCTAACAAGACGTCCTCTGATGATGTTATTCATGGTTCAAGAATTTTCTTTATTTTAAGCAAAACACTTTGACTGTTTTTAGCTGTGTCACTTCCTCAGGGTTGGGAAGTGTGGTGATGTTTTATAAGTGATTTTCCAGGTCAGGAAGAGGATGACATGAGGAAAGTGAAGAATGGAAGAAATATATGTTTCTCCAGGCTATTATTATTTATATTATTTCCATGTTATTATTTTTATCTCTTTTTGCAGTGGCAGTTCTAGCATGAACTGTCCACCCTACCCACAACCAAAAACAAACCCACTAGAGAACATATAGATGAGTGGATGGACAGTTATTAGTAACTTTTTTTTTTAGAAATTTAAGAATAAATGTCTTGGAAAAATCAATTCATTTTATACTTTTTAAATTCTCAACGTGTTAACGTGAAATGTAATTTCCTACAGTTTGATTCCAATCTTGTTATAATGCAAACCATTCCAGTTTAGCTGCTTTTGTTAGATGCTACCTCTGTTTTAAAACACCAAAAATCACAGTAGAAAAAGCTGGGTCAATTTACTGAGCCTTAAATCCAACGGGTTCGCTAGGCTGACGAACCGATGAAAACTCCTTTTACACATACAATTATAGTTTCACAAATATCAAATTAAGTTTTAAAGTATGTTTGAGCAACTTAGAACTTCTTAGTAAAAAAAAGGTGCATTGTTTTGCCACCGCTTTGGCCACTTGGCAGTGCCGCCCTGGGCTAGAGCCATGTCGGACATATCTACAAAAACAGCTCTGTCTGCTTGTCCGTTACCGCGTTTACTTTCTAATTGACGGCAGTAGATTTTGAACTGTTTATCTGAAGTCTACTAAAAAGAAGAGATACATTATTTAGTCTTCTACCGCCCCTCTGTCTATGTGCCAGTCCTGCCCTGGGCAAGAGCCATGTCGGACATATCTAAAAACCACCCTTACTTGTTTATCCACCATCTTAATATCTACCACTCCATTTTCTAATCATTGACTGTAGGTTTTGACTGGTTTGTCTCAGGTCTACTTAAAAGTAGAGATGCATAGTTCAGTCTTCTACCATCCCTCTGTCAATAGGCAGTGCCACCCTGGGCAAGAGCCATGTTGCACATATATCAAAAATCCACTTTTGCCTGCTTGTTTGTTATCTCCTTTACTTTCTTATCAACAGCTGTAAGTTTTAAACTGTTTAATTGAAGTCTACATAAAAGTAGAGATCCATTGTTTAGTCTTCTACCGCTCCTCAATCTCTGTGATAGTGCTGCCCTGGGCTAGAGCCATGTGGGCAATATCTAAAAAAAAACCTTCACTTGTTTATTTACCATCTCAAAATCTCCACTTTTTGATCAACATCTGTAGGTTTTAAATTGTTTAGTTGAAGTCTATGTACTAGTAAAGATCCATTGTTTTGCCTTCTACCGCCCCTCAGCACCTGGTGGTAATGCCGCCCAGGGCAAGAGTCATGTCCCACATATCTAAAAACCACTTCTGCTTGCTTTTTTTACCATTTCAACATCTCCTTCTTCACTTCGTAATCGACAGCCATGGGTTTTGAATAATTTAGCTGAGGTCTGCTTAAAAGTAGAGATGCATAGTTCTGCCGTTTGACCCCATTGAGGTGCTGCCCTGGGCAAGAGCCATTTCGGCAATAACTAAAAACCAGCTCTGCCAGCTTTTCCACCATCTCCTCCTCCACTTTCTGATCGACGGCTGCAGGTTTTGTGACCTTCATCTCCAGGTGCAGAGGTCAAAGGTCAGGGCTTTCATGGTGCGGCAGGAGGAGGTCGGGACCTCGGCTCTGTGGTATTCTGGTGTCTCTACGGCAATCACAATGGAGCACTGAGGGAGGACAGGTATCCCCCTGGGGCTGTAAATAGCACATATACTCTCATACTTATAGGGGGTTTGCTGATTGTCTGGTGTGGCTCAAAAACAGGAAATGAGCGTATAAGGGAAAACAAAAACATTGAAATGGGGAAAGATAATTGAATTTTAGGAAGAAAGGAATGCCACCGACTGAGGGCTGGAATCTCATATCCAACTTAAAGTCCTGCTAAACCACCTAAAGTCAGACGTTTACAGGGACATTTTTGTTTTCTTATTAGTTTCTTGAACCGTTTCAGAGCTCCTGCTCTGGGAATAAACAGAAAAACACGCAATGTTCTCAGCAACGAGTCTTATCGCATCCACCCTTTGAAATCCGAGCTCAAAAGACAGACTGACAACTCCTCAATTCTTCAACAAAGAGAACAAGCTCTTCTTGGGCCCTGCAGGCAACGCATGGCGACACGGTCCTGACGCCGAGCCAGCGGTGGAACAAACACACCCAGACAGAGAGGAACAGCAGGAGAAACCGAACCAAACAGAAACTTTCAGTTTGAGCCAACAAAGTGTCAAGTTCCACTGTAAAAAAATGTTTAAAACACCTGAATTTGTTTTATCCTATTAGTCATATTTGATACACAGAATCAGTAAATATCAATTATTAAGTCTTGCTTCAGATTCTTAATTGGATGTAGGTCTGGACTTTGACTAGGCCATATTAAAATATGAATGTGCAGTCATCTCCAACCTAGTCTCAAAGCTTTTACAGGTTTTCACTGTATTTTTAACTCCATTCATCTTCTCGTTTTCTCTGTCCAGCTTCCCAGTTACTCCTGAAGACCATCCCCACAACCTGATGCTGCCACCACTGTGTTTCACATTGAGGATGAGTGTTCCAGCTCATCTGGAGTGTTAGTTCTCCGTGTTCAACATGAAGTCTTCTCTGATAGCCTTAAAAATTTAACTTTTTGTTTTCACAGGTTTTCTCAGTGTAAATCCAGCTGTTAGTGAAGGTTTTAGAAGATTTTTTAGAGGAAATTAATGAACAAACAGCATCATGAAGGCCAGAGGAAACACCAGAAAGCAGATTTAAATGTGCGGATGAAAAGGTGGAGAAGTTTAAAGTAGAGACAGGTTGTAAAACTACATGTGAAAGACCAGATGTGAGCAAAGCTACAAATCCTCCAGACTAGCGGCAGCAGCAATTAGCAAACACCTGTTAGAACTGCAAGTCTGGACAGAACATCATATGAACTACTTTTCAGAGAACGGTTGTAAACGGCACGATAAGGAGCATAGTGATGACGTGCTGAAGTGTCGGGAAGAGCAGGAGCTTCTTAAAGAAACAGAGAACCAATTTCAAGGCATCAAACTGCAAAGTACATTTTTTTAAGTCGTGTTTGATAACAACTGGAGGTAAAATTGTTACTTGATTGTGCTATAAAATGGGACTTTGTGGTGCCCCTTTTAACTTAACCTTTGAACACACCTTTCCCACTGCCAAACATGGTAGTGGCAGCATCAAACTGTCATGCTGTGGGGATATTTGTCTACAGAAGTGATATGGACTACAAATAGAGCTTCGTAAGTCTTTTTTTTGTTGATATTTGACATAAAAACCCAGTAAAACACAAAACTTTTGTGCCAACTTAACAAAACGTGATTAACTATGTAAAATTAAAACCAACAACTATTGTTAAGACTTGTTAATTTACATAGTTTTTATGTTCTGAATGACCCATAGATCAGAATTACTTCATGTAAAATGAAATTGGTAAGAAAAAATCTCAAAAAGACCAAAGAATTATTTGGAAGCAAGTGGCTCATCCACCTTCATTTTTGCTGATTTAATCCCCCAAAAACAAAGTGATGAAACTATAGTCTTTATATTGGTTTTATTTTTACTGCAAAATCAGATTTTTGAGAGACATTTCTACATTCTCCCAGTGTTTTCCCTCCACCTGCACAACGAATCCACGGCGCTAAAGCTAACTGATCCGTCCTAACGATCCAAAACGGAGTCGGAAACCGGATCCAGCGGCTCTTTCTGCACTCTGTCAGGCGATCCAAGGAGGAACAACGGACTCAGGTGTGTACAAAATAAAGAAATGGGCAGCCACTTCCCATATCTTAAGGAGGGGTGGGAGGACCGGGGTCCTGCAGTCCCCCCCAGGGTAGGTCGAAGTCTCTGACCCTGTGACCTCTCCCTGAAAGAAGGGAATTTTAAGGAGGGAGAGGGAAACATGTCTGAGCAAAGTGAGGAGGAAAGGGAAACAAAGGCCAGTCGCAAGCATGCCAGCTTACCAAGTACATTTAATATATTATTATAATTCATAGAAAATAAGAATAAACCATTTGCTGAGCTACCTGGGCACTTTATCTCTTTTTTTTTCTGCCAACATGACGGCATCCTGACCCGATACCAGCAGATCAGACGCTCCTTCTCCCCTGGAGCCACTCCAGATGTTTGTTCATGTCTGTTGTTCTTCACTTTTCATCTTCACTCTGGATTAAAGAGCCAGCATGACCTCTCACCCCTCATACATCTGTCTTCACTAACCATGTGTCCTCCAGATGTGGACGCATCTGACCCCGCCGCTGTAGCTAAAACCCAGACCGCTCTGCAGATGGCAGAACCCCAGGCTCACCCACAAACACCAAATTTTATTTAAAATAAAAATACAACAGCATTTTAATCTTTTTGTTTTGGGTACTTTTCCCAAAGTTAAAGGGGACCTACAGTAAGATTTTAAAGTTAAATATTTCTAGCAGCTTGTGCAAACGCCCTGCTTGTTCTGTACTGGGAGGCAGATTGGACTGACCACAAAACTTTCTCCCTCTTGCATAATTGGATAAGTAAAGTTCTTAATAGTTTGTTTACGCACTGTAATTCATATTTACCCAATCTTGCCATGTGAACATTTTTAAAGATTATTATGTTCAGAATAATTTTGCATGCAGGAGAAAATCTTCATGCATCGCTGACTTTACCAGCATTGTAGAAGGTAAAAATTGGGCTCTGTTTTCAATTCAGAGTGTATGATTTGGCAGAAGATTTCTATATTCAAGTAAAAAAAATTTTATAGTGAGTCATAAATCCCAATAAAATATTATTGATTATTATTCTGAATACATTTTGGCATGTACAAATCAAATACAGAATGATTTGTACATGCCAAAATCATTCTGATGGCATGTACAGAATGGAGTGAGCTGCTGCAGAACATTTTGTACCGATAACTTTTACTTCCTACCTGCTTTGACAGACAATGACATAAAAAATGGGCTTCAGTAAAAAAAAAAAAAAAAAGTAATAATATATATATATATACTTACTGGACCTAATACTTCAGAGTCATGGCTGCCTATTTTAATAGTTCAAACACCAAATATACCTTAATATGCATTAATACACACAATGGAGACCGTCCTAGCACAGCAGAAGCTAACATCTACAGTCTTCCTGAAGGTTCAGCCAATCAGCGCCGAGGTCAGCAAATGGCGCTCATGGATTGGCTGTTTTGCGAACACCAAATATTAGCATGTCAGGTAATATCGCGCCTTACTTTGCTGCATTTGAAATAGGTAAAAGTCTGTCCTTCTGTTTTTAACGTCTGTGCTTCTTTGAGTTACATAAGAAGTGATCCACAAATAAAGACTGATTTTTATCTGTTTTTATCATCTGCAAAACTTAACTGAGCATTTTAATCAGAGACCCTAAACAAATCTTTAAATTTTGTCTGAGTCTTTTGGCTGGTAGCGACAGCAGAAACTAAAATATATCCTTTCAAACAGCACCCAAGTCCCAAAACGTGGCTTTGAAGGAGCTGACAGAGAGAAGTTACAGCCCTTCAACAGTTTTCTCTGTGATGCCTTGAAATGCAAGAGAAATGGATGAGTAAAGGAAGCAAAGAGGCACACTGTGATAATGAAAACCATCCAGAGCAACGCTAGGAAGAACGCAGCTCTTTCCAGAGGCCTTGTCCCTCTTTAGCTCCTGCAGAATGATGGAGGGGGATTTCCGGGTCATGGGAGTAAAGGAAGCAAAAGTCCCAGGAAGATAAATCACTGCTCATTGGTACATTCAACAGAATATGCAAACTCCATCCTTGTTATGGGATGTAGCAAAGCAGTGGTTACCATAAGGAGTTAAAGAGAGCAAAAACAAACAACCCGTGTCCAGCAGCAACCTGCGGACCATTCCGAGTCCGGACTTGACACATCGTCCCTCCACTGAGTGCTGGGTCTTCCCTGGGATCTCCTCCCAATGGGACATGCCCAGAAAACCTCCAAAGGGAGACGCCCAGCTGCCTGAACCACCTCAACCGGCAGCAGATGAACAGCAGCTCCACTCTGATTTCCACCCGGATGAGGGAACTTCTCACCTTATCTCTAATACCCAGTTCAAAGGGCGAGATACTTATGCCAATTTTTGTCCTGATTTGCCTGAGAAGGAATATTCACAAAACATTTAAGATAATTGCCAACCTAACCAGAAGCAAACGTCCTTGTAAATTCAATTTAAGATCAGATTGTGGCAGATACAATGTATATATTTCACACCCGAATGTATGCTCTTATTGTGAAGGCGAGAAGGTGAGGTGAGAGGACACCAACGGTTGTCCTTCATTCTGCTTTTGGTTTTGGTTGGAAGACATTGAGAATAAAACAAGACTCAAATTACCTGTTTGTCTTTTTCTGCTGACTTCCACAAGATCATGTTAAAGGTCATGATAGTCAAGCTAGAAAAAGACTGAACAAGTTTGGCTTTATTGAAAAGGTTGCCAGGAGAAATCGTTGTCTCTACAGAAAACACCACAGAATGGCTTAGGTTTGCAACGTTGTGTCTGAATGAACCACAGGACTTCAGCAACAATGACGGTCATGATGCGCAGCACAATGTTTGGAGAAAACCAGAGCAAATTGAACTTAGTTTATTTATGTAGCGCCAAGTTACAACAAATGTCATCAGAAGGTACTTTTCAAGACAACCAGACCCAGATTTCATGTTTATAAAAGTTTCAGTTCAATACAACCCAATTACACTGACGAGCTCTTTTATAGGAATTCCTGTTTGTTTTAGTAATGCGCTCCAGTCAAATGCAGTTTGTAATGCTAACTGGTAACAAGTAACTTCTATTACAAAGTTTAAGTCTGTATTACAACCAGGGGACTGGGGCACCTTGAAGCCACCGAGTGGACCACCATCTCTACTGAAAACTGATTGACCCAAACTGGGTCATTCATGCACTGAGGCAAGAAGAGTTGGTGAAAATGAATTCACATCAAAATGAGAGATGGTTAAAGTCAACCTGACAATGGCCACTAGGAGTTGCTACGTTCTGGAGTAATGTGCTTTAGATAGACCAAAGTAGGTGCACAGTGCATGTGGTCATACCAACTATCAAGAGTGGTGGTGGAGGATTGATGATGTGGGCTTGTTTTGCAGGCTTTTAACCGTTTTTTCCCCCGGTTATCTCCAGCCAGATTTGTCTCTATTTGATCCTTCCCATTTTTTAGATCCACCTCACTGGTGGTACAATAGGCTGTTGCACGCAAGCAATTTGATTGGCAGTTGATTGGGCCATCGATTTACGTCACTGAGCAAAGACAGTACTAGCGAAACTCCTAGAAGAACAACATCTCAATGACCATTTTCAATCTGAAAGAAGACCGTAGTAGTTGAGGTGGCGAGTTGCTAAACAATTTATTCCATGGTCGAACCTTGAGGTCTAAACCTTTTTATGAATTGACATGACGCCGGCTTCGCCCCCATGCTGACGTAGAGAAATCCTCCCCCAATCATTCCAGGGCATTAGTCAGCAACTGACCAATCAGCGTAACAAGAAAACGCCCCTTATCTCCAACAATATTGACAGTATTTATCATAGCAAACACTGCGGTCAGAGAGATTTTGAGGGAAATAATAGATTATCTCAGTCCAAGTTGTCAGTAAGGAATATCCAATCCCGACATCTGTTACCCAGAACATGTAGAGGTGCGGAATGCAATTTATTGCATTTCCAAAACCAAAAAGGAGTCTGGAATAACACAAGAAATGGATCATGGACTGCAGCCCACCTCATGTCCAGCTGAATGAAACTAATCAATGGGAACATGTCAGTCAGCAAAAAGGTAACCGGCAGTAAACATCCCATTTTTTGTCATAACGACAAAATCAAGCTTTGTAGCGATGAGTAAAGAAAACTATACATAAGTATCCCCTTTGTCATGAACGCTGCTCTAACCTAAACAATGTAATATATTATCTGGAAGTAATCTGGCTAATGGCTCAAAGCTCCATGCTAAAAGCTCACAACTCCGTGCTAACAGCTTAAGAGCTCTGTGCTATCGGCTAACGGATCACGTTAGCCCATAGCTCAAGACGGATGGCTAAGTGTCAAATAAACACAGCTCAGTCTGATTAAAATAACAATGCTAAACATCTAATCCTTTCCAGATCAATAAATGAAGGTAGTTATGCTGGATGTTATGATTCCAACGGTAGCTCTATGGCAACCTGAAAACAAACTGTAGTAGCTGCTGTATTTACATTTAAGCATCATTTTATGCTACTTTTTATTTCTAAGATTTTCCTTACGGCGGATTTTCGCAAGCTGGTATTATTTAAGTCATCACTCATTTTGTACGTGCAAAATGCGTCTGACAGCATCCACACTCACATCAAACCAGACTTTGTGTCCCTTATCATTTTTACTCTTGGGCTTCATCGTTTATTTCTCCGTTGTTTCCCGCTAATAACCTTACAGACCTGATGTAGGACTCGTTAGAGAATTTTCTTGCCTACCGTCTTTGCCTCAGTGTTGGTTTATGAGGCAAAATGACTCAAAAAAATGTCTCGGGTAACGCATTGAGTTCCGTTACCTCTGCCATAATAACAGTTTGTCTTGGTTTGCTCCACTTTCTGGAAGTGGGTGGCGCCGGCATCATGTCAATTGTGGCATTTAGACCACAGCATCAACTGGACCGGGCAACCCACAACCAACAAATATGCCAAGAGATTTCTAAGAAACTGGTGGCCCAAAATGACATCATCAGAGCCCAAATTCACACCCACATAGTGAGGAACACAATACCAATGGAGACACACCCAACATGGATGGTACTGAACGAGACATGTACCAACTAGAGTGAAGCTTGACAATACAGAAGGGACTTTGTCAATTATGAATTCATCTGAAAGTGTTTTAGATTTAAACAGCTGAAGCTCAAAGTAGGTCATGTGTGGAAGACCAAATGTTTTCCACACAGATGTCAGGGAGTTATAAAGTCATTTTAAAATTACTCTTTCAAGTTATTGCTACTGAAGGTAGCAATAACTAGAGCTGCTAAGTCATGGCATGTAGTTAGCACTCATAGCTTTTTCCCTTTGGCTTCATCTCTGTTTAATAAACAATGACAGTGTAGAGTCTGTTTTGTGTTTTTGTACACTCAAGCCTTAAATAAATTGTTTAAATTTTACAACCTGGTAAAGACCAGATCATGATATGTAACCACTTTATATTTAAAGAGGACATACTTTCTTTTTCACCTAACGTTTACGTCTCACACTGTTACGCACTTGTCATTCTTAAACTGCAGGAAATGCATATTTATTCTTGAATGAAACGGATTATGCAAAATTCACATATGGGATGTTTTCATACTTCCATTTGGGTTTTCCTCTACTTCTAAAAACAGCCCCAATGCTTAAAAAAATAAATAGAAACAGTTTCTTTGGCAATTAATGTTTTATGGTGTCTGGAAAATGAGACGCTTCAAAAACCTCCTGAATGTAACGTCACAAATAAGAAGGTCACCTAGCAAGCCCAGCCCGTTAACTAGCAACCCAAGCTGAGCTGCGGCATGTTTGATTAGATGGTTTTACTGTTGTACAATGCCTGTTGAAAAAGACAAATGTTGTCCACTTGCTGTCTTCTTGTTGGTTGTGCAGGAGGCTCTACTTCTGCTTTTCAAACATGTACGGTTGTATAATTGCGCTTCTGTTTGGAGCCATTTTCAGAAGCTCAAAATAGGCAGAACTGATCAGACTAAAATCTAATGTTCTAGTAATGATTTTGTGCAGAAAACAAATTTATGAATGTGTTTTGTTTAGTCCATAGACCCATCCTAACCTGCTCAGGGAAGAATAATGGCTCACCTTTAGCACGTTTTTCCTTCCTGAGCTACACCTTCTTTCTCTCTAAGCTCTTTCTCTTGATCCTGAACTCCTTCGCCTCTACTTTGGCTCCAGCATCCTCCTCAGAACCAAAAATCTCTGAGAGCAGAGGGAGAGACCTCTCCTTGTGAAGGGGGCAAAAATGCTGAGAACAAGTCGGTCTGAGAAAGGAGGCCATTGTAGGGGGCTGGCCTGGGGACAAGTCACCCATTCAGATGCGGTCAGCCATGTACAATGGCTAAACTAACATCACTGACATTTGGAGTTGCCCGAGCTTTAGACTGAGAGGAAAGGGGAGGAGTACATGGGGGGGAGGCTGGTGAGAGCAGCCATGTTGGAAACAGCCCTTCAGAGGCACCAGCCATTGATCAAAAATTCATGTTTGTGGCCGGGATCAGACCAGCGTGCCCTCTGTTGGCTTTCATGTGCTGGAGAGGCAGGAGGAAGGAAGAACATCTGAGATATCCGCCCTTTTTAAAACCCAGTCCCGTCGGACCTGACCGGGCCAGCGCCATCACACCACCCGGGGCCACAAGGGGTCGCCTGGGGCCAAACGGGTGATAGCGAACAGGCGGAAGCTTGATCAAAGCACTCTGATAGCACCACTTGCTACACTCTGTTGCTCACCATTAAGGGAAGCTGAGCTTTGATTAATGAGCAGCTAAGTGGCGTTAATGGGAGCAACTAACGAGTCAATCAGCCGCTCTTGACTGATATGGATGAGGTCTGTATCGGTGATGGTACCGGCCCACTAGGAGATTTTCCAAGGATTAAATTCCTTGCTAAATGGTTTAAATAGTACATGAAATCATAGTTCATGAAGGAAAGAAGCAAAGGTAATTTCTTGAGTTTCTTAAGAAGCAACTGGTTATACATCAAATATTTGGTATTCTGGGTTTTATGAAATATTTTTATTTGAACTTAGATGGTTAAACTGAACTTTACGTGAGTTTATTTAATTGGACTAAACAGGATTAGATTGGGAAAATGGAATTGTCTTTGTTCTCGTAATGGCTAGTTCTCACAGCAAGATTTTACGCCGATTTTTGTCCCGATTTCCCCCTTTCGAGAATCTAAACTGTACCTATTAAGCTAAATTCACATTTTGCACGTTTTGTACTTCCATTTGGATCTCTACTGCTTTTAAAAACTTTCCAAGTGCTTAAAAAAATATACACTGTCATTTTTTGGCAAGAAATTAATACTTTTTGGTGTCAGGAAAATGAGCTACGTCAAAAATCTCCTGATTGTTAAATCACATGAAACAGGCACTACAATGTTACCTGCCAACCTCATCTAAGTCGAGCCCATCACCTAGCAACCCAAGGAGCTCTAGCATGTTTGGTCAGCTGGTTTTACTCCTGTATAGTTATATGGAGCAATTCATCTCAATAACAATAAACGAACAATAACACTAACATATCATTCCCCTGGACAGGTATTTCACAATTATTTTCATTATCACTTTAATATACTTTATAATTAGTGTTTGAAGAAAATGTGTACTTTTAGTTTAGAGTTATTGAAAAATTACACACAACTGAAAGAGTTCAAAAGTATGAAATAACTTAACTTACAACGTCCTTGCTGAAGCCAAAATGTAGACACAATTTTTTGGAAATGAGCAGCTCCTCTTTCTCCTGGACCAGCGCTAGTACCGCCGCAGCAACATTTGAAACGTCCTCCATTTTCTCAACTTCGCCGTCGCTGTCACTTCTGTTACGGAGTAGATCGGGTGGAGTCACGTGACTAAAGACTACGCGTAGCGTAGGGTAGCGTACGTAACGTCTTAAAGGGACATGAGCACAATTAAGTTAAGGGCATTGTAAATAGAAGAAAAGGAGCAAAATTCGGCCAAAAACAACCTCTGAAATTTCCTAGAAAAAAGGACATTTTTGAGTTTGTAAAGTCGAAAATTTGCTAGGAAAAAAAACGAAGACATTTTTAGATTAATCTCAGATATTGTGTAGAAAATTTTCGAAAACGTTTGACTTTTGGAAGTTTTTTCCTTGACAATTTTTGACATTGTAGTTCAGATAAATCCGTGTTTTTTTTTCTTAATTTTCTGAGATTAATCTCAACATTTGTGAGGTGTTTTTTTTTTCTTTTTGCAGAAATGTACTCTTTTTTTCCATCTACAGCTACTCTAATACTCTGTTGTACATACCTGTATAGAAGAACTTTTCTTAGTATTTTTGTTAAATATCATTGTTATAAATTTCGGTATCGGTTAATCTTCGGTTTATCGCTCACGTCTATCTTTAGGTCTCGAGTTACCTCTCTTCCCTCCTGCAAAGGCAAATGAAAGATTTCAGGAAGAACACAATTTAAATTCACTCACAAAATACATCAGCAAGCAATCTGGATTTTGTGCTATTTCTATCAAAACAAAATTATACAAAAATAAAAAACATATGGAAGATTATATTGAGTCCAACCAAGACAACTAAAGCAGATATTTCGTCCATCTGAAAGAGTTTAACTGATTTTTAAGCAGTTTTATAGATTCATGTTAGGATTTTTTTTTTTTTCCTTTCTTGAGTTTCACTCGATGTTTAGCTGAGTTAGAGTTGAGTTTACTCGCAGGGAGCAGGCAACAGGTGATGAATCTACAGGAAAAACAGCAGGAGCTGGGATATCTGGAGAGGAAGAATGCTGAATCCTTGGCAGCCGGACTCGCCTCCGGTTTCCAAAATGTTGGTCCAGCCTGCCAGGAGGATTTTGATGCCGCTCCACCATCTTTTTTGGCCCACATCTATCTGTTCCAGCAACTGGGACGAAGGGCTGCTGCGGTTTGATTTTCTCAGCTGCCAGCATCTCTCTCTTGCTCTCTCGGTACTCCAGAGAAAGGCCACATCAACGCTCGGCGGATCTGATGACGTCCGCGGGCCGAGTGAAGGCATCCACTTTGTTTAAACAAGCCTGCGCTTGGAGATGGAGGGGTAAACATGGCTGGACCACCAAGCCTGCGCTGCCTGCCTGGAAACGGCCTGGCACGGGCCGGGCCGAGCCGTATCATCTCTGTGACATCACTGAAGATCCTGCTCTCGCTCTCTTTGGGATCCTCTGAATGCAAAAGCAGCTGCTGAAAGCAATAAACTGGGAAGCTGATATTTACTCTGACTGGATGAACCCTGATCATGAATCAGAGCTCGGACAGAAAGCACATCAATCCGGGTCATGAACAATTTTCTCTGAAATAACCTCCGGGTCTTCTCAGCTAATTTAGGATCCAAAATCAAAAGACCTTGAAAATTTGAAGCTGAAAATCCCCGTTTAGTCCGCTTTAATCGGACTCCAGCTCGTTTGACTAGAAAGTAGAGGTGAGTAAAGTACCTAAAAATTATACTCAAGTAAGTAAAAAGTAGTCTGAACAGTCCAAGTTCTTATAAAAAAAACACCCAGACATTATTTGACAATAAGTTCATGTTTTGAATGAGTCGTTTCGAAAACCTCCCGATTTTCTGCCGTTACTTAGTAACCTGAGTCCCGTTACCTAGCAACTCAGGCAGAGCTACGACACATTTGGTCAGCTGGTTTTACCGGTGTCAGCGTTTCAGTGTTGCCAGATTGGGCAGGTGTCCACCCAATCTGGCTCCTTTTGAATATGTTAGCCTGGACAAAAATAACTTTTGGTTTGTTGTTAAAATTCAAGCTGCTTTTCACAACATCTGGCGAATTTTTAAAAAGTGATCATAGAAAAATTATATATTGAAATAGCTGAAAGAATAACACAAAACCTTGAACTCATGTCTTTTTTTTTTGTTCGTTTATGTTGAAAAGTCTAGTATCTGTAAAATGTAACATCAAAATTAATTGGTTTATCAAGTGTCACTATGTAATAGTATTTTAAAATTACAACAATTGCACTGCAAACGTTTAAACGTGGACTACATACCAGGTAAAAAAATGTGTATTTGTATTAATAAAATACCTAAAGTATATATATTTATTTATAA
>CAEGAE010092225.1:0-39547 GCA_903067095.1 Girardinus metallicus | reverse complement strand
AAAGTAGATTCTATGATTCAATTGCTTGTAGAACCACTTTTATTAATAGCTAGAAGTTTTAGATATATTTTTTCTTTATGAGAGTCAGTCTCCTTGTAAAAGATTTAGGCCCACAATTTTTTATAACACTACTGCAGGTAAGGCCTCAGCAAAACATTAAAATTCAGTAGATATCTGTGCTTGGGTTGGACTCGGTCCAAGACATTCTTTTACACGATTTGCTGCTGTGTTTGGGGGAATTGTCCTGATAATAACATAGTTAATAGCTTTTTCTCCCAGACAGGTTGATTTCCCATCCCTTTGGCTGTGAAAGTAAATCCAAATCATCTACCCTACACTGCTGTGCCTTACAATTGGCATGTTTGGTGTGTTTGTTGATGCATTGTGCTTCTATGCAAGGATGTACTCAAACATGGTGGTGTGCATTATGACCAAACATCTGTAACTTGGTCTTATTTGTCTAAATTACATTATACCAGAAGTCCTGCATGTCTTTCCTCCTTAACACCACATGATAGCACACTTGCAAGCTCCATCCCAGAGATGGTTATAAAGGTAGTTAAACTTCCTTCTTAAAGCTTATGTGACTCCTTAGACCTTGCACAACGGCTTCTAATAACTTTGACTAAAAATGAGAGAACAAATGTTTTTAAGTATAGATACACTACTAATTTTTAGCTATTTCCACATCCATTTTTTTCTTGTCTTTAAGTTGGAAATTATGTGTTTTTTAAAACAATTTTTCACAAATATCAATATGAAGTTTAAGAAAATGTATCCAACCAATTCTATATTTATGCTTTTTCAATATTTTAAAGCCTGATAATATAAAAATAATAGTGGCTCTTTAAAAATTCTGAGATGTTTATTTAACAGTCATGTAGCACTCCCAGCTCTAAACACATTTTAAGGAACTAGATGGAGGGGGGAAAAGTGGCTCTCTGGATTGTAAAGGTTGCAGACCCCAGTCCTAAAAATGTTTACTGAGTGGCTCTTGAAAATAAATTTGCATTGAGGTGACATTTATTGTAAGTCGGTACTAAACACACAAGCAGAATAAAACTGGCCAGACAAGATCACCTTTTTATGTTCTCATATGTGAAACCCTAGAAATAAAAGACAAGAGTAATTTTTTCATATGACTGAATGTGCCAAGAACTGATCACTAGTTTATTTTTTGCGCCAAAATGAACAAAAAGGCCTTGAAGATCCAACCAGTCAGGTTGGAAGTCTAAACCATGCTTACTACATTTACAAACCATAAATTATGTTGAAAGCTCTACAACTCTAACTAAATGGACCTTGAGGTGAGACTAGTTTGTCAACCATAAAAATGTTTTTCTTTGGCAGTGGTATGAAGTCTTAACACACAAACACGAACACACGAGGTCTCTGGTTTTCTCAAAATCATGCATCATTGCATAATTTTGCAGCAATATAATAAAAAGCAACTGGATAAATCACTTCTACTTCAGCTAATGAGCCCCATGTCAGATTGGAAACCACAGGTACGTCCATCTGGGTGAGCCCCCAGTTACATAACCTTATTTAAGAGCCAATAAAGAAAGTACCAACTTTATAGATTTATGGAAGAGATCTCCAAGCTCCATGTAAATTCAAACTAAACACTCCAATCAAGTTCAACGAACAAAGACATTTTTGTGCTTCCTCTAGGATGAATGACCTGATTTAGCTGCCGGTGGAGTAACTCTGACTGTGGTGGGGTGGCTAGTGGAAAACTCTTGGGAATCTACAGAACCATGAATCCTGCATTGAGGCAGAGTTCTTGGAAAAACGCTCTGCATGTGTTTACGTTTACAATCTCAACAGCTCCTACGGCTTCTTTTTTGCTTTTTCCTTGGACAAAGTTCTTCAAGTACTAACTCCGATCAACGACACCGTGCGCACACCGTTGAGAGACGTGAGCGGCATCGTGAGGTCACAAAAATTCTCTGCCTACGTCATTCACCTGTCAAAATACCGTTTTACACCAGCAATCCCGGCAGGAAAGCAAAGACACAGAGGCGACCTCTGACCAAATGGATTTCAATTAGGTCAATAGAAATACGTTTATGACTTGAACATGGACTGAAGCTTATCCTCTATTTATAAAACCTTTCTCGGAAAAACTGAATGATTAGCAAAAGAGCAGAATATCTCAGGTTAAGGGTGAAAAGTAATGATCTTGACAAGTTTAAAATGTAACTAGACTGCAAAAAGCAGTAAAATGACAAGTTTAAACACATTTTCCAGGTCACTTAGAGCAGTTTCAAGCTAATTTCCACCAGACACACTAGATTTAGGCTTGTGGACTCTGGGGTTTACCACTGCCATTGATCAGTGCACTCCAACTAAAAATAAATAAGCAAGGTACCACACACATCACGGTATAAACCACAAGGTGGATGTGTGTGCGCGTGTGTGTGTTTGCAGAATGTCATTGGGTTTCTGTGGTTGATCTGCATCTGGATATTTATGAATCTCTGTGATACCATCAGACCACTTGTATAGTGAGCTTTGTCTCCTGCAGATAGGCCTCTACGCAAAGGATTTGACAGTTTACAGCACAAAGATGTTGCACAAGATTTAGACAAAAATGACACCCTAGCACTTCCAAAACCCCAAGATACACCACAGCTTGGCATGCTGGATGGATGGATGGCATGGCTGCAGATTACAGAAACACTAGTAGGCTTTCTGAAGCCTTCATCTGTTCAGAGCAGCCAATGTTCTTTTGAAAAGTCAAGAAGTGGAAAATGTACTGCAAAATCAAGCAGTGATGGAAAATGCAAAAACAATAAAATGATTTAAGCTTGTCATCCAGTCATATGATTAAATTATTGCTGACCTTACTCAGTGGATGCAGGCAATTAAGCTGTGACCAATAGCAGAAATCATATTACAGGAGCTTTTAATATTATGAAAACGTCAAATACTATCCTTCCAGTAATGCAAGTAACTTTACTTCACACAGACTTGCAAAAGTATTCACATCCCTTGACATTTTTCACATTCTATCAAGTTATATCCACAAAGTGGAAAATATTTTGTTGTGATTTTATGCGACAGTCCAACTTAGGGTAGCAAATAACTGTGGAGGGGGATGGAAAATGATAGATGGATTTCCAAAAAAAATACACAGAAGGTGATTCTACAAATTATTAGAATCCCAAATGTATTTGTAAACTAGTTTTGTAACCATGTGTAATTTTTTTTGTCATGGAATTACATATTGCATCATCACATAAATCCTGACAAAACTAATTCAAGTTTGAAGTTGTATCGTCACAAATGTGTGAAAAAGGTTCAGTTATTAATACTTTATCAAGCTACTGTAACTAAAATAAGAAATATTTGTCATAAGTCACTAGGAGTTAAAGAAGCATACTCTAAAGTCTCACACTTTTTTTTAAATTAAACATCAGACAAGTTGCCTCTCTCTTTAAAATATGCTACAGTATCTTAGAATCATTGTCTCAGTTATTCTTAGCCAATAAAAAGTGGGCTGATGGTCTAATAACCATTGGAAACACTAGGACATGTCGCCGTGTAAGTGGAGTTACATAAGGTGTGTTGATGGTTGGGGAGGCGTTGGTATGAAGAAGTCCTGGTCAACGCCACTATTATGACAACCGGGAGGGAAACACGAAACACCGAAACAGCAGTCAACTTTTGCTCCAACCCAGGTGGGAGCACTCAAGAGTTTTACAACAGGATCCACCAGTGTGCTGGTGTTAATGCTCGCACAGATTTAGTAAGTCTGGACTGGGATTGTGCAACAACCAGTGGACAGACTATGGCATCTGTAAGGATTCATACTGAAAAAGAAATATATATATATAAAAAGATTGATTTCTTTTTCTCCAGTGGGGGGAGAAAAAGAAATCAATCCTGTCACACTACTTCTAGCGTGCAAAAGGGAATATGGAGGGTTGGAGACGGTGTTTCTTCCACTTTGCTCTCCATAATATTTGTGCAACATTGTGCAAGAGATAATTAAATCAAAAGGTTCAAAGTTTTTCTGTCTCAAAATGATAGTGTTTTGCATTGCTTTTAGTAATCTGTATCAGACACAAGTGTAAACACTGATAAATTAACTGCCATAATAAAAAATTGGGTTTGGTTTACTTTAAATTTTTTTGCGTGCTAAGACTGCTTTTGGTTTGCTATAGGTTTGAGGCATTTACCACAATTCAGCCATGTAATGAAGGATGTAGAATGGCCTTAATGAACCAAGAAGGAGGGTTAATAGATCTAACTATATATTGTTTCCATTAATTTTAAAATGTGTTTTTTAAAATCGTTTATTAGGCTTAATAAACAGTTTTGTCTTTAAATTTAAGAAATATTGACTGACCTAATTGTTATTCTATGGATTATACAGTGACTCATGTAAAAAACAAAAGATCCTCCACAGAATTTGTAGTTTTTATTTAAAAGAAAATGAAAGAATTACAAGAATATACCAATTTATTCTTTCAAGCAGATGTCCCTAACCATCTGTCCAGCCACCCATCGTTTATAGCAGCTTAACCTTGCAGCAGTCATTGGGTAAGAGGTGGGGTACATCCTGGATAGACATATGGCTTATTAGGTTTATTAAATTTTTATTAACCTTACACACAAAATTAGATTATTTAGAAAATACAAGTAAAAAGAGAAGAAAGAAAATATTTTTCAGTGTTTTTCAGCCAATCACTAGTCAGAGCTAATCAAAGGAAAACTGTCCAGTTCCAGTTCATGGCCAATTGATTGGTACATCTCTAACAATAATATTTTTTTCGTTATGTTGCTCGTATTGGTGGTGTTAGCGGTCATGTGCTGACAGAGGAGAGTTCTGCAGGTCAAAGCCAGAATTTACAGAGACCTTCCAGTGACATCCGAGAGCCTGAACTGCTACAGATAGTCCATCTGAAGCTGTGGCGACTGGCTAGGACTGAGGTCAGAGGTGAGATGTCTGAAAAAAAAAAAGATTTGACCTCACAGCTGCAAAACTTGCATACCTGCCACATGACTGGCATCCGAAATGTACCAACACGCACGTAGGTGCTCGTGCTGGGACGGTGTAGTATTTTAGATGTTTGCAGGTGAGAACTGAGGCGGCAGTGTGTTCGTTCCAAGAAAAAACCTGACATGCTCTGTAAATGGAGCGGCCAGAGGGAGGTTAGCCATTAATCTCATCAGGACTGAGGAGTCAAACCAGACTCCTGACTGCTGCTCTCACTCAGAGAACCTGACATTACTCATGGCTTATGTCCAATTACCATCAACCTGCAGCTTTGCACAACATCTTGTGTATTTAAAGCTCGGAAACTTTGTGGTCAGTTTGGCTAAGATATATTCTCTGATCCTAAATTAATACATGGAATAGCAAGTCTGAGGCAGATGCGGTCCATCTATCTAGGGCTGCTATATTTACATAAGTGCAAGGCCGTCCTCTATAAAGAGTTGCCTCACTTTCTTTTTTTGTTTTACAGCACATTTATCAGGGAGCTCCTAGGTTTCATATTGTCTGTTTACTCTGGGGTTTGTAACTTGTCCTAACATGTCTGGTGTCTGCTTTTAGTAACTCATTAAAAACCTAACAGTGACCTGTAATTGCTTTGCATTTAAAGTACTGTCCTCTTCCCCCTGAATCTCATCCTCGGTAATCCTCTTTCCTTTCAAGCTCAGCACAGAGTTGCATAATGTCAGAAACCGATCGTGTTTTCTTGCACACCGCATGCCAGATTTATCTCATTCATTCCCATCTATAAGTGATCTGACATGGTTTTTTTGTTGTTGTTTTGTTACTTGGAAAGGGTCTTGTGATTCGTTTTTTTCCAGATGACAAAAGATGGTTGGAGTACAGCTCAAAGACATCAGTTATTCTCCACAAACAACAAAAGGTGGAGTTGCCTGATGTTGCTGATCACATTCCATGATGCATCCAGAACTTTCTTGATTGACGCAATGGAGTGACAATCAGCTTGACCCGAAATACCTACTCTGTTGATATCTGAGCAATCCCAGGTCAGCGTACACAGATGCAGAGGAGATTCTTCCTCTGGTATAATCATATTACCCAAATAGTGAGGCAAGTTTTGAGATTCGAGGGGCACTGAGAGGGATGGTGACTATTTTATTTGTACAAAGAGCATTTCAGGAGAGGAGCATGAATGGAAACAAACACTCTGTCCAAGTCAGGAAGCTAAGTGAACCACAGAAAGATCACAAGATCCCTGAAGGACATGGCTTGTAGGAGTATTGTCTTAAAAGCAGAAATTCAACATGATTATTTAAAAAGGTGAGCAATAGGCTCTATAATATGGAGTACTGTTAAAAATCTCTAAGCTTTTCTTCTATTATCTAGATTTTATTAAATAAGACAAGTTCTTGTTATTTTTTTTACTGGAACTTATATCGGTCAAGTCAGACCGGTCTTATTATCAGACATAAAAAAGCTAATTACAAAATATAGTTTTGTAATTAGAGTGAAGAGGAAAATCACTCTGTTCAGATGCTGAAAAGTAATTAGGCTCTAAACTGATGTCATGTAGAATTTGAGAAAACTACTGAGTCTTTTATTTCACTCTTTTATTTCAGAATTTTCTTAATTCAGCCATATTAAAGTTGTTTTTTAGCATGAATGTCTCATTTAAGGTGATGCCACAGCATCTCATTCCGATTTTATTCCAGACTTTGACAAGGCCGCTCAAAATCCTTCATGTTGTTTTGTTTTTGAGACATTCAGAGGTGGACTTATTGATGTCCTGATGCATAACTCAAGTCCACATGAAATTAAGAGGAGGACCAGCTGGTCGGACAGTATCCTTTGGGATTTTCTGCGAAAACATTTATCAAGATGAACAAACCCTCTCACAGTCCCACTGCCGCCGTCACATCTGACTGTCACTAAGTTCTTCTGTTTGTTTTACATCAGTTGTGATGGGACACATACATTCCAAAAAGTTCCATGTCCAACTTATCAGATCACAGATAACTTTTCCAAAAGTCTTGGGGATTATCAAGATTTTATTTTATTTTATTTTATTTTGTCAGATGTGAGCGAGGCCTCTGTTATTTTTTTGGCAGCAGTAGTTTTCCACTCGAAACTCCCTCATAGATGTCTTATTGCTGAATCATGAACACTGATATTAACTAAGTTAAGTGAAGTCTGCAGTGCTTTAGATGTTCTTCTGAATGAGTCATTGATGGAGTAATTTTGGTAGGCCGGATACTCCAGGGAAAGTTCACCACTATTTCATGTTTTCTCCAAAATGTGGTCATTTCTCTCATAGTGGTTTAATTGGACTTACAAAGTCGTTCATGATACTTTCAAGACTTTTCTTGAGATCTTTTAGCTTACTTTGTGCTGACAGGTTCTCTCCAAGTTATTTCTTCAATATGCAGTTTCAGCAATCGTGAGACTTTTGTCTGGCTCATGAATCTGAAGCTAGCTATCCAGAAAATGTGGTTAATGTGGCCCTAGAAGCTCCTCTAATGGTTCATTAGTGAAAACAGTGTCTCATATTCAATAAATGGCACAGCAGCATCATAGACCAGGCTGCCAAGTTTTTTTTCACTTTTAGGCAGTTGTAAAATCCCAAACTGGAGCTGGGCACTTTTAATCCAGAGCCATCTGTAAAGGGTCAATAATAGTATCCGCTATAACGGTACACTTTTACAGCTAATATTTACAACACAGATTATTTCTGATAATAATAAAAGATGCAATTTTAAATAAACATTTCCTTGTGTCACATTTACAAAGGTCTAAAAGAATTTTTTTTTTAAAGCAGTTTTACGCCACACATAAAACACTATCATGTCCCAACTGCTTCAGATGAATCCAGAAACCCACAACCCTAATTATTTTAAACAGTTTGTGAAATAAATCACCCAAACTACTGTTGGGAGAGTACAGGCCTCTGCAAGTCCATGAAAATGCATATCTGGTTTTAAAACTATGTGCCTTCTGGCTGGTTTCCGTTACCAGAAACCTTACAAAAGACTTGACAATGTACAAGCATTTTGAATTACCATATTTTGAATTGTTGAAGCCTGTTGATCCCAAATGTTCCCACGACTTCCCTTGTCATTTTAAAAATGTAGTCGTTGCTGTAATTTTAAACAGTCTTGTGTACACAAACAAATTTAGGATTTATGTTAAAACCATGGGAATACGTTTCTACAGGCAACCATTGCTTTTCTTGCATTCGAGAATGGGTCATGGAGGAACCAGGTCCAGGAGGAAAACCCTCCACCAGTGACTCTCCAGGTTGGGGGATCTCAAAGCATCTACAAACCCTCCTCAAAATTCAGTGTCTGCCTTGGTTCCTTATCCTGGGAAACGGTGACCTTTACCAAATTAAAGGTTAAATTGAAAAGAAACTCTAACTAACAATTATTTAATGAAATTAACCCAAACACAGATTCCTCTTCAGTGTGGTTCAGGTTTTGTTTCATTAAGAGGTGGAGTTAAGTTAAACTCTGTAGAAAGTGGCCACTTGACCAAAAATGTTACACAGCTAAAGCTAAATAGCCACTTGAACCAGTTTCTTTATAAGGTAGCTTCGTCAAGCAACTTAAGGTCTGATGGCCGGACATTCTCGTTCATATTTTTCCGGCATCAGAGCAGAATTCAGATTCATCAATTTTGGCAAGTTTTCCACATCCAGCTGAAGCAAAGTATCCCTAGACCATCACACTACCGCCACCACCCACTGGTGTCATGCTCTTTTTCAGAAATGATGAGTTAGCTTTATGAAAGGAAGCACACTATCCCAAATGTCTGTCTTATCAGTTCACAATGTATTTTCTGAAGTATTGAGATTTGTCAAGAGATATTTTTTGGCAAATCTGAGATGGTGGTCTTTGCTTTATTTTGGTCAACAGTGATTCCCTTTAAATGAGGTCTCGGTGTGGCTTGTGAAACTGAACCAAAAAACGAGTTTAAGCACACGATTTAACAAGGAGGGTAGTATTTTCCATAGAGCCAGGTTGGCTTTAATAGATAAGATCTTAATAAAAATAATAATAAGTTGCTTTGTGAATTTACACATTTGTTTGATAATCTGAAAGATGTCTGTTGAAAATTTAACTTTTTTATGACATTGTGTAAATCAATTTAGAAACTATACTAAAACTGAATTTCCACTAGTTCCTGTTCACTTTTCAAGGCAGCATGAGTGTGGAAAAATTGTAGAAGTAATGGATAATAAGCTTGTTGGGAACAAAAATGATCAAATTGAAGCCCACATTGTTTAAATCAACAAAAATCAAGGGGATTGTAAGTCTTTTTCTTGTCGCATATTTCTTCAACGCATTGTTTGCCACTGGCTCGTGTAGGTTCAGTAAAATATCTGTGAATTAATAATAATGATTCAGTTTAATCAAATCACTTTCCCTCTACATTGCGGTTTTTGTTTCTTCAACAGGGCGGATTGCGTTACGCTTTGTAGAAAGCTGCCATTCGGCTGAGATCAGACCATGAGAGCGTCAGAGTAAAGCCTGAAAGTTGTTTTGGCCTCAGGCTCTGCAACCAGAAAGAAGTGAGGAAGCTTTCATCTCAGTCGTCTCCTGTAATATTACTTTCTCTTCTTCAAAGTGAGAAAAGATCTGAGGATGATTTAAAATTCTTTCAAATAATCCCTAGGAGAACTCTTATTTCTTATGAGCGTCAAAGAAAACTGAAATGTTCCACATTTAAAAAAAAAAAAAAAAGTCTGGTCAACATCTTATTTGCAGTGCACTTCAACCCTGACTGCAGGAGGTGAACGGAGCCTCGTGTTACACTGACAAACAAGGATGTGCTATCGAGTGCCAATGGCAAGCAGGACCGGATATAGTTTACGAGTTGACGGCGTTCGAGTGGTGGCCATGTCACAGGAAAGTAACAGCATGAAAGATTTATGAATCCTGGACTCTTTACTCACCAGCTTGTTTTCAATAAAGACTCTCACTGAAAATGTATTTTTAAGCTGTAAAAGGGAGAACTGAGTTTAGAAACCCGCAATGCAAAATGAACGCAAAAGTAAAGCTTCATTTACTTTTGCAGGGGGAGGGGAGGCTATAAAGAGGGCGGTGGGTACACTAATTTATCTGTTTTCTGTTGACAGAGAAAACATATAGCAGTGTTTGCAGATAGCTAATGAAGGGAGCCCAAACCATTTTTAAATAAACTCTTCACCCTGGATCTTACATGGTACCTTTGAGCACGTTTACTCTGTTAACACCTCCGTCCTGCACACGGCCGCTTCAGAAATGACCAGAAGTAACCTCTACATGAAGGTCCCCCTTTTGCTCCCTTACCAACAGAGCCTGGGCAGCTATTAAAGTTTGAGGTCTTTTGGTTTGTTCAGGAAACAGGGCTGCAGTGTGACCACATGCTTTCACCAAACTAACGGCTGCACAGCAACACACAGTTAAAGACAATGAAAAACAACAAGATGCTCTAAAATTTGCTGGGAAAATTATCTAAATGCATTTTGTGTTGTGTAGCAAAACTAATTAGTTATTATGACAGAAAAATCATGCTTTCAGTTTACATCTAACTAATACTGAATTTACATCATTTTCCAGAGAGGAAACATTTTCAGTAACAAAAAGCACTTTAAGTGGAATTTAAGTAAATTGTACACTTTTATGTAAACACAGATACAAAAAAAAGGGAATCTTGCAAAAGAAATTCTTTTATTGAATATATCAGGACATGAATTCACCGCCCAAATAAATCAAAACTATTTATTCTAATGTGACAAAGAAAACCACAGCTGCTGCATCCAAAAGCCCAAGTTAAAACACCAAGTATACTTGTTTATACCTTAAATTGCTGCAATTGTTGCAAAAACCAGTCAAGTTGGATAGATGAATAAAGAGATGAATCAAGTAAATACGTAGATGGACAGATGGTCAGATGGACACATGGATGGATGGAAGAGCAAGACAGAGAAAAAAGTTTGGGAAAAAAAATTCCAGAGTGCTCCACTTTCAGGCAAATATTTAAATCAACCGCATAATAGGGCTGCATGATATAAGAAAATGTTGATAAATATTGTGATAACGATATCAGTTGTGATATATCCCTTTTTTCTTCCCCCCTCTGTGATATTTAGTATTTTTTGGGGGGAATCTTATTCATTTCTGATGTCCAACTGGCTAAATGTTCAAGTGTTGTGAACGCAAGTTCACAACACTTAGAATGTACTAGCCAGCAATAATTACGTTCCAAACAATCCTTTGGAATATGAATACTTCATCCTGATATTGCGATGGTGACATATTTGCAACATTGTGCAGCCTTACTCTGAGGTTTTCCAGACTATGTCAAAACTCTGCAAACTAAATTATGGAAAAATCAACGTAGCAGGAAAATAATTGGAAAGTGTTTATCGAGAAAACACTTTCTTCTTCCAGAATAATAGTCAACCTCCTCTCCGCCGGTGTTCCAACTCTTAAAATTCAAATAGACTCTTAAAGGCCCTGTTTCTATGTTTTAATACTTTGTGTTAAATGTGGAATATAAAACACTTTCAAATTATATACATCCTTTGTACAGTTAAATAGTTCCACAGCTGACGAGGTGATGCCCACATCCAAAGTCTTAAATTAGGCATGCTAACATTTTAAGTCTCGTCTCTCACAAGGGGACATGCAATTAACCTCCAGCTAAGCACCTAAAGTGTGTTAGGGATGGTCTGTATAAAGAACAGTTTTGCTATGTATATAAAAACCTGGCTGGAAAAGCTCACCTGAGAACTGAACGTAGATGTAAAACAGATAAATATCAGATCAAGTGTGTGTGCTCCTCTCAAATAAAAAGCCAGTGTGATTAGAGAGAAAGACACGGATCCAGATGCAATTTTAAAAGGCTCCAAAGGGATAAGCTTTGAAACAAGACACATGCTTTTCCATTTGTAGAGCACGAAGCTCAGCAGGTGATGGAAACCTCTCAACAAACATGGACAGCTTACGGAAATCTCTCTGGCATAAAAAATGTATCGACAAATAAAAGCAGTGACTCGGCTCAGATCCTTTGGCACCAGAAATATTTGTTGCACTAACAAAAAAATCTTTTTAGACGTGGTCAGATCACGTATCTATATATGTGTGTATATACATTTATCTACATACATGTCCACAGAAACACACACCAGCTCTACAAAAACAAGCCAGGGCCTTACTTGCAATGCGTTCATATTTAATATTCAAAATTTTTCAAAACTGAATATTTTGTCCACATCTTACACCTTACAAAAGTGTTCAAACTCCTTTAGTTCATTCAGATTGTGTAACATTATAGCCAACACGCAAATGTTGGGGTTTTATGTGACAGACTAACACACCGTACTGCAGAATTGAGAAGAGGAACAAAAATGCATACAGTAATTTATACGGAGCTGTCTGCTCAGCAGTGAGCTACACTAAACCATATGTTACAGAGATGTAGCATAAGCCTGCACCCAACAACACCTTCAGTTGTCATTACAAACACGCCAAATACCTTCAGGCCAAAACAAAAGAGCCACCAAGCTGCCTGTGCTTGTTCCTTCAGTACCCACCCAAAGTCAGACATTGACACACTATCGAAGACAGCCAACGAGACACTGTTATCACGACTCGGCACCAAATACACTTGAATTGATACTGACAAGTCGTATCTTGCAGAGAGTGCACATCGAGTACAGTACCAGTTTTATAGGTGACCTGAAGCAGCCTTCTTTCTAAGACTAGCAGTTCTAATCCAAACAAACAGGCTTCGGGTCAAAGTGACGCGTTGCCAAGTGCAGATGTAGGCTATCGTTTGTGAGCCCTCTTAACTGCACCTTAGAGAGCATGACTTGGCTCTGATAAAGTCAGTCTTGCTGCTCTGTGTGCCCTAGAAGGAAAGACGGTGTTGATGTTGGCTGCAGTCAGGCTGATAGGATGCCTGTGACTGAACACTGGCCACTTTCAGATAAAGGATATATAGCTCGGTTTGTACTTTAAAACGCTGGAAAACAAGCAAGCAGCATAAGTCAAGGGCTTAGGTTAAACTAGCTTTAGCTATCATTGTTTGAGCTCATAATTCTGTGCACAAACTGAGACGCAGCGAGATAAAGTGGGGCTTTATAAAGCTGTGACACTTCAAAGAGTTTTCAAATCTGAAGTGAAGACAGAGCAGCTTCCAGTTCCACTTTTACAGCTTCATAGATGGCTGCAGCTCTCTGACTGCAGCAGGGCTGGTGTAAATGTTTTACTGCAACACCCTGCTTTGATTTTGTGCTCAGACTACTGTGCTTCCTAGAAACCAGTGGCATTTAGACATGGAAAGGGAAATAGAGACAATAAGTCACTTTTATTATAGTTTAATTAAATTATGAATTATGTCATCACGTTAGTTGTAACTGAAAAATGGTGACCACAAAAACAGTTATTAAATTTCATCGTTTAATCCGCCACATATCAAATTCAAGCCAAAGCAGTTTTGAGGTTTACCATAAAAACTGACCTTGTTTGCATACAAGATTTTTTGCCTTGTGAGTTTTGTAAATTTCTTTTTATAACAGGTAAGCCATACTGGATAACTGCATAGTGTGCCAGTCCCGTTTGACTGTTAATTTGCAAACCGAGGGGGAAATTCTGGAACTTTTTATTCTTTCCCATTTATTGTTTTTCCCAAATAAAGTTAAAAATAAAAATCTGGGAGTATCAGCAGCTGCTAGAATCAATCGGAATTATATTAATATTTACGATCAAGAAAATAAACTCTCAGAGTTTGTGAATGGTGCTAATAAAAGTTGTTAAAATCATCACCCATGTTTTATTTACCATCTTCTGACTGAAATAGTAATCTTATATTTTCTTCTTCTGGGGATTCTAACTCTATCCTCCTTTAAAATGAAATCATGGAATCCTTTTGACTTGATCAATGTTGGAATCAAGCTTAACTGCAGAGCTTTGTAATATCGACTGCTCTCTCTCACAGTGTAGCATCAACCCTGCTCCTGATATCAAAACATATCAATGCATCTCATCACAAACCCTTTAAGTACCTAAAGGTCCCTGTACATTAACGGGACAATATAACATTTACAGCAAATACTAGCTTATTCCAGTCAAATGTTACATTTGACTGAGTTGCTATTCATGTTTTATTGGATCTTGTAAATAGTTATTTTAAAACTTGAAATATGGCGTACCTCTACATTTTTGGTGTACCTCTGAACAGGAGCAAAATATAATGTCAGTTCTGTGTTTTGTGAAAACCTTTATAAAGTGCATCTCTGCAAACAGAAATTACAAATAATTTAACCATTGTCCTCTTGAACATTTGCAACACAAAAATAAGCCTTAAATTATGTATTTCATCTGAAGTTTCATGTTGGCTTTGCAGTTTTTTCCTTAGAATTCTGAATGATGCTTGCCCAAAGTTTGTTAGTTATTCATCCTGCTGAACTTACAGGTGGCTACGGTGAAGCTTGATAAGATGGAGCCTGACTAAAGAATGTGAGTTGGTATGGGCTTAAAAGTGAAATGTGAGACGACACAAGTGTCTGGTGCAAAGTGAGGGAGCACGCTGGAAGCTGCTGCCTTCAAATGAGAACAGGTATTGTGCAACTGATGCCCTTTAGAGGGGCTCGCCAACAAGGATTTATGCTTGAATGCTCTCATTGCTATTGGTTATTCAGTAGCTCATATGGCTGGTGCATCCAGTCATCAGAGCTGTACCACATAGGAGCTTTACCCTCTGTATTTCATCAAGAACCAGCAGTCAGCGTATTAAACTTGGTTTAAAGCGAACATCAAAGCAGCAATCTGGTAGTATTTGCAACACAACCCAATGAAGGCACGTGTAGAAGAAAAAGGGAGCAAACAACAGCTCATTCATATTTTATCACTTCTGCATTTCCTTCTAAAGCTCAGACTATGTTTCCTTTAAGTCAGTATGTCACTTGTGGATCTTGGCTGTTCCTGGGAATCGGCCACAAAGACATATCGTCTCTCTTTTTTTGCTTCATTTCTTTTAGCAACCACACCAGACTCTAATTATGTGTTCATGTGGCTACGTTCTCACATTTTTAATTTCCTCATGGTTATAGATTTCTAAATTATAGCAAAATGTCAACATACTCTGCAAAGGTTGCGAAGAATACAGAGGGAATATTAAACTGAGTTAATAAATCAGCATTTGAAGTGATAAGGCATGCATACAGAATGAGGGAGATAGGAGATAAAAAAACAAAATTTAATAAAAAGACAGTGGCTGTATATCTGGAGTTTAGTGTGATGGACTGCAGACTCATTACAATTAAACATATCCAAGTACACGCATTTCAATCCGATTATGCTGTCATCTTTCGGAGACCTCTGACACAAAGTTAATTCATTCCTCAAAAACTTGCTGTGTAGAGGAAACATGTTAAGTATATACAACACATTCTATTTAGATATGCAAGACAATTTGTTACTTCACTATCACAAACAGTTTTTCATTTGTACATGATTTTATGTGACAGACCAACACAAATTAGTGCAAAGATGGAAGAAATGATTATATTTTATAAAGTCTGAAAAGTGTGCATATATATTAAGTCCCATATACTTTGATACCCCTAAACAAAACCTCAAAAAAAAATCTAATTCAGCCAACTTGTCTTTAGAGGTCACCTGATTAGTAAACAACATCCACATGTGTGTAATTTGATATCAGTCTAATATAGCTGCTCTACGAAGGCCTTAGAGGTTTGTTAGACAACATTAGTGAACACATGGCATCATGAAGACAAGGGAACGCAGCGGACAGGCCAGGGGAAAAGTTTAGAAAAATGTAACAACATCCCAAGCTTTAAACATCCTTCTTTCTTTATTATTTATTTGCATACGCAGAAGTGTTAAGTACAAAACACTACAACATTTATAGTCTTAACTAACTAGCAATGCACATCCCCAGATGGGTCTTTAATAACGTAAACAGTTTAAAAGACAATAAAACATCGTAGTCAAATAAAATGTCTTGCATAACATAATTCCTAAAGTTATAACTTAAAGCAGACCACAATGAAACATGAGTCATCTTGGAACCATTACGGGCTGGCTACTAACCATGACTGAACGCCTGTTCTTCTTTAAGAAATTGCTTCAGTCTTAATATAAAAGTGGAATCAGTTTCCAGTCCTCTATGTGAGTCGTTATACATATTAACGGCTCATGTAGAAAAAGCTATTTGACCAAAAATAAAAACTTTACAAGAAGGTACCTTACAGTTCTTGCTGGATGCACCATGAATTACTGAAGAGAAACCACAAGATCACATACTTTCAAACATTTTAAAATTAATGATGTATATTAAACGATGTACTCTTAAACTGGTTTTCTGTCCAAAATTTTAATTGCTGAATTATATGTCATCTTTAATGGTTGTTGATGTTGCTTGAGATCAGGTCGCCTCACAGTTACTTAAATGGGAGCAAAACATATACTGCAAAACGGTTTCTAGCAAAAAAGGGAAGAAAATATCAAATTAGTGTGAATGTATTTTGGTTTCCTTTTGCAAGTCTGCCCACTTTTGTAACGTGTCTTTCAAATTTTAGATGACAATCCAAAATTCTCATCTCTTCTATTGACATTGCTGCACTTCACAAAACTGGCCTTCATAGGAGCGTGCCAAGAAAAAAGCCATTGTTAATATAACCCCAAAAAAGTCCTGCTTTTAGTTTCACATAAGCATTGAGGAAACAACAAACACATGGAGGAATGTGATCTGATAGGACAAGACCAGAAATCACGACAGACGCTGAACATTGCCCTGAACGCACCACCTCTACCGTGAAGCATGGTGGTGGCAGCACCATGCTGCGGCAAAGCTTCTGGTTTGTCACATAAAATGCCAGTAGAATTAAAGTCGGTGGTTGTAAAGTAATAAACTGTGAGAAAGTTCAAAGATGATGAGGACTTCTAAGAGGCAATGTGTCGTTTGAAAGCAATGTCCAAAATAATACATTGAGATTCATTCAGACAGCGTGGCTTACATTTGATTTATATTGATATTAAAGAAAGCAGAGCTAGTAACAGATTAATTGTATCCATGGTTAAAATACATAATTCCAAACAGTGTTATAAATTCTAAGTTAACATAAAATAGAGCAGCTATGATCTGTTTATAGGCCTGATAAGGGTTTTATGGGGGTGTGAATGCTGCTAAATAAAGCTTATAGGAGCCTTTTCGTCAGTGGGTGGGTTTTTTCCAATCGTAATAGTAAAGTTTTGCTCCATAATCCTGAGCGGTGACAAGAAGCTGCATCAAACATACGGTCCTAGCCCAGCTGTGGGTGTCATGTCACACAAGAATCTCAATGTTTTGTTTACTTATTGTGTGCCAGCACAAAAGGTTCAAGTGGACACCGCCCAGACAAACCTGCATTCTGTCTTACTGTGTTGATAGTACACTGAAGAACACCTGTGTACTATCTTTATATGTATATATACATATATCTATATAAAAAAAAACATAGATAACTTTGTGTAAGTGGGAATCAAGCAAAGTAGATGCGATTTAAACCCCCATTAAATACCCAAACAGCAGATCTGAACTTCCTGCAGATTAGATCTCCGCCTCTGTTGCACATATTTAAAGGAGCTTAAGGCGTTCCTAGCAGAGTTGTGATGACGCATCTCAGAATGCTGCCCCATCAACATTAGGGGAGAAACTGTGTTTAGCCACCAACAGCATAGCTTGCCGCGTTTCCCTTTAAGTATCAAGGTGCACACATGGCGCAGGACGGGGCGGCAATTTCTGTAAAGCAGCACCACAGCAGGTAAAGTCTGTCTGCTTGAGGTTAACTTATCACAACAGTAACCATATCAACAGCCGCCACCCCTAAGCTTATTAGCAGCGATTAAGAAGCTTAAGTGGACTCATGTCTTGAGAGAAGAGATGAAACGAAAAAGCTTGATTGCAAAAAATGGTTTGTGGCCAGTGGATCAATCACAAAATATAAACTTTGGGTTTCCTCTACTAAGAAACTGAAAGTTAGGCGTGCGCGTTATTTGAATAACAGGTGTAGAGTCAAATGAATGAGTGAAACAGAGCAGGAAGAGAATATTTTCCTGTGACTTTACAGCCTAAAAGACGCATTCTGTGATCCTATAGGTGAGACCTTGGGGCTTTACGGTAGATTTATGTCCCTCCCATAAAATGAGCACCCAGCAACCTTCCTCACAGTTGAAATACACATCCCACCTCCACCACCAGGCCTTTCTGATATTCTAAAATAACTCGCAGCCTCTGCTCTCAAACAACAAACAATAGCCGAAAGCATGCAGTTAATTCAGTGTTCGTGCCTACCGAGGCTCACACGTCTGCCAGACACTAACACTGGCCAGGGTCAAGCACAAAGGCAAATGTTAAGGGTGGAGTTAAAGCTTAAATCCACCACGGCGCTATCACACCATTTAAGTAAGAGGAGAGGCAGCTGTTGCCCAGGCTGTTTTGGATCCTGCATGCTAAACTTTAACACCTCTACACGTTTTACAGGCCCCTACCTTCTCGGTTTGTGTTTGCCTGCTCCACCAGCCCACAGAGCATGAAAACACAATCGAGACCTTGCGAGATGGAAGCGCAACAAACGGCTCATCTGTCACATGCAAACAGCGCACAACAGATCATCCGAGCTGCATATAAAATGCTCCACGTGAAGTGGACCTCGGCGACGGGTTTTTAATGAAAAAAGGGATTAGAGAGGAAGAGGAGGGGATAATGGTATAAGGAGTGGTTGAGCTGGAACGGACTGTTAACAGGATGACCTGGGTTACCGTGTCAGGCCCTCTACATGAGGAAACGCAAGGTCAGTAAGGAATAACACACACCAGATTAGCTGCTTCATGTTAGGAAGTAGAGCAGAGTGAGCTGGAAAGTGGGGAGAATCTCTTGCAAAAATATTCTCAGAATTTGGACTTATCTTTACATTTATTCACTTTGGAACCACACACTGAGTGTATTGCATGGGAATTTCTAGTGATATGTGAACACAAAGCAGTGCATAATGGAAAAGTGGAAGTGACGCATGGATTTCAGTTTCTCAGCAATAAAATTTGAAAATCTTGATGTGCATTTGCATTCACTCCGTTTTACTCTGATGTCCCTGCCTTGACTCTGGAGGAGCAGGAGAGATCCGTAGCTCAGGTGGGACAATTTGATGACAGAGAAAGTCACACACTCCACAAATGCCCTTTGTGGAAGAGTCTTTCCACAAGCCATGTAGGGGGTTGTTGTAAACATGAGGAATAAGGTTCTCTGGACAGATGATACCACAGTTAAACCTTTTCACCTATATGCAAAAATCAAGGGGACTGGAAAGCTGGTCAAAGTCAATGGTAAGGTAAGTAGGCCTTAAATAAGGTGTCAGTCTTAGAAGAAAAGCTATTTGATGCTGCAAAAAATGTTAAACTCAGCTGGAGGTTCACTTTGCTCCAGGATGATGAGACTAAATACACACTCAGAGCTACAAAAGATTCAGAATAAATTATTTTGGTGCGTCACAGCAGCCCCTTCAAAGTCCAGGCCAAAATCCAATTGAGAAGCTGTGAAAGACCTCAAAACTGATGTTCATAGATTACCTCCATCCAGTCTGACTGAACTTGACAAAAAGAACAAAAAACAAAAAACCTTCAGTCTCTCCATACAAAATGCTGCAGGAGGTTCTGTGAGATATTTTGCTCTCGGAGTTCGAAGGCAAACACATGCCACAATTTTCATATTTTAGTTTTTAAAACGTGGTTTTATTTTTTTATTTTTTGCTCATTGTATTATTATGCACTACTTCTTGTTGATCCCTTCAGATGCAGGGCAAACACTGAAGTTTGTTACTCTAACATGAGGAGGGGGCGTGTATTACTGGGTTCTGAAATCTAGTTATGTGCGTCTTATGCATTATTTAGCATAAATACAATGAGGAAAAAATGCCTGAATATTACTTTAATCGTTACAGTGAAATCGTGAATATAGGCGCACCTACCTGTAGCTCACACCATGCCACCTCCACCGTTGTTTCCGTGTCCAAACCTTTATACACAGTCTTGAAGGAGCCCCTTCCGATCTCTATGTTGAACTTGAGATATCTTCCATCGGGTGAGGTTGCCACCGCTTTGGTCTCCACGTCCTCCTTCTCCTCCTGCTCCCACTGGGTGTCAAAGGTGATGCGGGACAGGATCTTGTTTTGTCTGTTCTGAAGCTCGTTGTCAGAGTCCGAGCTGGCATCGTGAGCTTTGGATCTGCGTTCCGAGGACCAGTTTCCTCCCACCGCGTCGGGCTCCTGGCTGCCTGAGGGCGCGTCGGTGCTGGCGTCCTGGCTGGAGACTGGAGACAGCTGCTGCGGGGACTCGTCCGCTTTTTCCTCCTCTACTCTGGACTCTGCGAGCGACAGGATATTCTCAGCCGACCAGGACAGTGCTTTGGAGAGGGCGCTGCTGTATAGGGGAGAATCAATGTCCATGGTGATTTTCTGCAGGCAATAGGAGTTCCTCCGCGCGTTCAAGCCGTGCGTCCTGAGCACGTTGCGGGACAAGCAGTCGTCCGTCATGTCCACGGAGAGGCCTGGAAAGCCGCGTCCTGGGATCTCAACCTGTGCGTGAGACATTGTGGCCGCTTCAACACCTTCCAGAATTAGAGCCTAAATGTGGAAATGACATTTGGCACATTTGGATAAAGCTGAATTAGTACATTCAGGTTTCAGGTTACATTTCAGTGGCAAAACACAAGCTATGGCTTAATATTAAACATGAATGACTAATTGAAAGCGACGCAAATATAACTTCATTGAAAAAAAAAAAAGAGAAGTATGCACAAATTTATGTTTTGTACTTACTCGTGTGTGAAAAGACGTCTCCCATAAAAGCGACGCGCAAATTTAACGCATAGTTAAAGTCTCCATTAGTTTTCCTTTTCTTTCTCTTGTCTTTCCAAAGACCTGAAGATATAACCTCCTGTGAAAGGACGGAGCAGCCAATATCAACAAAGCTCCAGTGGGCTGTGCGCCCTGATCGCTCCAGCTCCGCCCACCGCTGCTTCTGACGCGCAGAGAAATCCATCCAGAGGGAACTAATACATTGTGGCCTTAAATAATTTACTAAATAAATAAATTCAGAAAAAAATAAAGCTGATAAAAGGGAATATTATAGTATAAAAAACATAAGAATACATAAGAAATAGGAATGTAATAAAAACTAATATGATCCGATCTTAAATTAGATCAAAAATTTAAAAAAAAAATTAGTTAATAGCGAATAATAAAAAATTTATTTTAAGATGTTTAAATCTGGCATAAAATCAAATGGGAAGGAGACTTTTTTAGCAGATGCCACAAGCATCCTATAGTTTTAATGCTTTTGGGTTCAATTCACATCCAATTTCCACTGATTACGATGAATCATTTAACTTCCACTTTACATGTGACCTCATTTTATTAGCCTGAATGTGAGAAACGAGCAGCACTCGGAGAAAGAGAATGGCAGAGCAGCGTGGCTGGCCTGCAGGGGGAGCCACACGGCGGCGGAACAGCGGCCTCTGGAACATAAAACCTACACCACCCAAGGCCACACTGGGCTCCACCTGTGCCACAAGTGCGCTTGCAGGGTTTTATCAGAAAATATATGGAAATACACACATATACACGTCTCCTCGGAGCTGTATCACCCTCACAGCACATCATGTGAGTGGACCTTTCAGGGTGCTGTCCTTATTCACAGCTGCAGCCAGAAAGAGCTCCATTACAAAGGTTTTACTCTGCACGTCCCACAGAGCTGTGCTCTGCCTGTGGCGTTTACAGAACTGTGCAGTGGGTTAAACCCTGCACAGTTCTGTTTCTACTTTCTTTCAAACAGGCACTTTCTTGTAATGGTTTCAGTTTGGATGCAAAAAAAAAAACTTTGCATCCAAACTTTGCACTTGGTCTTTGCAAGATACTTTGTAAGAACTGCAAAGCGTCTTTGCAGTTCTTACAAAGACGCTTTGGAGTGTCTTTGTAAGAACTGCATCTCTGAAGCATTTGAAATGACTCAGATTTCATAAAAAAGAGAATGAAGCAAATTTAACAAATTCCTAATTTATTTTTTCTTTAGGATATGAAAAAGAACAGAGGGAAAGATAACAGAAGCATCACAGAAGCTACAGTACAACAGGATGACCGAAATCTGTACACAAAGTCCAATATTATCACTCTCAGTTAGGTTGAATGAAGATTGCCTCGAGCCTCTGCCATGTTCCTCCTCTGGAAGCATTTATTTAGAAATTAAAAAAGTCCCTCAGGTCTTGTGTTCTGGGATTTCTTTGGGAATTCTGGCTGGGCACCAAGGAACGACAGCCGAGCCAAGGCCCAGCGCTAATCATACACAGTAAACTCCTTGATAGAGAAAATGGAGATAGAACTAGTTGCATTTAAAATCTAAAATGAAGAAGTTGAGTGACAGCTAATGGGGAAATGTTCCCCTAAAATATTCAGACATGATAGTGTTTAGTCCCCTGATACTCATTGCATCTCTAAATGGCAACAAATGTCACCAATGATAATTTTATAAACACAGTGTCAGCTCAGATGCTCTTTTTTTTTTTGTTTCGTCCCGCAAACAATAATGGTTCTCTTCCAGAAAGAGAAGGTCGTGAACCAAAAAGGCAACTACAAAAAAAAACATTTAAAGGACCAGCATCCACCGGCCTCTGCATCGAGGTGCGACCCATCCTAAAGATCCGCCTTGTTTCCCGGTCGGAGTGTACGAGTGTGATTCCAGCACCGCTTTAGAAAAATTTGACACCTTTTCCGTCATCCATAGAGATAATCTCTGCTTTTCCTTCTGTTTGTAAAGCCTGCAGGGAGCGCTGCAGCATCCAGTCCTCTAAACCATGGAACTCTGCATAAAAAAAGAAGAACGATCAATTGATGGTATCATCACTGCGCAACTGCTCTGTAACTATGAGGATCATCATTGGATGCCGCATTTTATTTATTTATTCATCTTGTCTGTCCATGTTTGTCTGATTTTAAACTCAGCAATTCAATTCAATAGGTGAAACTAATATTCACTCATAATCAATATAATAGACGAGGCTCAACATTGAGGGAGAAACATCACCGACCCCCTTGTGACGATTGTGATATAAAGTTTTGGTTCATGTTTGTATCAACAGCAGCTTTCCATGCATTACCATTTCCTCTCTGCCTGCTTCTAATATGTACGCATGTTTTTAACTACCATTTTATTTCTCTTAGAAGCTTGGCCTTTGGTGAATTACAGAACTACTGATAAAAATGACCAAAATTGTATTTAGTGTAATTGTACATAATTCTCCAGATATTATTCTGATCCCTTTTAGAGCCGTGAAATACGAGGAATTAGGACCATTTCATACCTTCACCGTCTGTGTCATCACCATTGGAGAGTTCATAAAGTGTAAACACAGAGTTGTTCATGCCATTTTTGGACACCTGAGAAAACAGAGAAAATAAAACACTGCTGATCCTTAAATTTACTCTTAAACCCCCCCCCACCCCAAAAAAAAACAAAAAAACAAGAACAGGCACATTTTAAAATTGGGATGCTTCTCTACTAAAAATACTTCCAATTTTAAAATTGGGATACTGTAGTTTTAGGAAGAAATCACCACATTATCAGTGTGAAATTTCTCATCATTCTATTGGTTTCTCCTGATACAGTTACACAAAATCTCAAAAGAAAATCAGTTCTTCTTTATGCACAATGGACACTGAGACATCAAGCATTTCATCATAGCTCAGCCAACTTGAAAGAGAGCGAACATCAACACTAATATTACTAGAGGCCAGTACAAAATGTGCAAAAATACATCTGCTGTTCATGTCATCTAAAAACTCACATGGTGTGACATAGCACCTTTGTTGTTAGAAATATATACAATTACATAACACGGGGTGTTGATTTATTAACACTGAGTTTGTTTATATGCGCACTGCCCTCAGATGCTACTGAGTATAAAGGAAAAGTACACAGGGCAGCTCTTTTTGTTACCTGGCCCAAGCACCTTTGGAAAAATGGAGCCGGTGGCATTGATGGTGCATTAAAAAAAATTCTACAACTAAAAAACAAGGTATTTGTGATGTGAACAAAAAATCTCACAATCATAAGCAGTTTCAAAACCTTGTCTACTTTGAATGTAGCATTTATCCTGTGCGATTCAACGGAAAACACATTAAAGGAGATGTAATAACCTGGTTCTAAAACCCCAGTTCAATCTGAAGAAGAAAAAAAAAGCCAGCAGAATGACGCTGCCACCACCATTATTCTCCAACACATTTTAGGAGATTGTGGCCAGAGCTGGATAATATTTTACAGTCCTAATCCTAAATCCAGACAAATGGGATTTAGGATTAGTCAGATGCAAACAACAGCTGTCAAAATATTTGAAAAACATTATATATTTACAAACATATTTTAAAAAGTTAATTAATTGTCAGTTAATTAATATAATTGTACTGGTTTAAATACCTTATGACAGAAAATACTACCACATTAACTAAGGTGTGTACCCATTAACTACAATTTTAAGAAAATATGAGAAATATAACAATATTGCCCAAGTTTAAGGAGAAAGTGACACACAATCCATTTAAGATAGAAAATAATTGCTTTATTTTTTTATAGTATTAATACATTCTCGTTTCAATATATATTAAATGTGTGATGCCTAGTGATCTTCATAGCTGCCTAACTCAGATTTTAAGGTCAGCCAGTGCACAAATGGGTATGTTAGTTTGTTTCAGATACGCAGATCCCTCCGCAGAGGTTAAACACATCTCTAATATTTCAAGTTTTGCCACAGAAAGACAGACGGTGTGGATTCTGACTCTTAAGAGACAGGACGGAGAGGAGACTCTCACGCTTTCTCCATATCTTTGTTTGGTTTCAATGAGCTATGAATTTGCACAGATTCTTTCTTATCTCAAAGATAACATGAAGATTTACAATGGCAATAAGTGAACGACTATCGTGACATTGAGTGTCAAACCTTCAGCAACCCCACAAAACCACTCGGTTTAATAAATAACTGCTTCACTTTAGACTGGCAGTATTTAATGACGATGTTTGAAGTTCACAAATAATGTCATTTTCAGTAGCACAATTTGAACTTTAAAGTAGGAGGCGCCGTCTAATTGGGGCTTTTGGAAAGATTTTGAATGAGACTGGTGTACAGAATGTAACCTTTCCATCGATCAGTTCCTTTAGTTTCCTTATTCTGATGTCATATTAAGTGTTCTCCTCGTGTCTTTAAACTTTGTTATTAAGAAGTGGGAATTTATTTTAGAGTTTCAGGTAGCTTTTATTAGCAGTTTCTTAGGATTTCAGAAGATTTCCTAAATTTTTTTGTGCTTTTCCAATCATTTTCTGTCCAGTACTCATCATTTTCTGACAAAATGTTTTTTGCAGGCATAAAAAAGATTTTAAATTCAAAAAATTACCCCGCACACAATCTAACAAAAGATATATCACATGCATAATCTATTAGTGTATTATTAGAGTCCTGTCACAAGGAGTTTTTTTTTTTTTTAGATTACTTTAGTCAAACAGAAATAATTATATACATCAGTATTTTACACACAAATAGGAGGTTCCTAAAGAATTGTTGAAAACCAGGCATGCAGCAAATAATCAGCAGAAAGAGAATCACTTAGATCCTGTTCCAAGTGTGAATTATTTTTAAATGGTTCGCATATTATTTTAGATATCAAAAATTAAACAACTTTATAGGCTGATCATGCAGCAGAGAACAAAGAAGTCTGGAAAAACACAGAATATTTCCATACTCACCCAGACTTGGAAAATAATTAAAAATCTCACCAGTTTTGCTGTTTACTTTGCTGATCTGCTGCTTCCAGTAACACAATATAAAATTCCCACCAAATACAGGTTAGATTATGTGTTGATTTTTGTTTTTTATCATTTTAATCATTGTTTTTCCTGTTTCTTCAAGCAGGGTTCAATATAAACCTTTAATTACAAACTATAAAATGTCATTTTATGTCATTCCAATTTTTGAGCACAAATTATGATTAACCCCTGCTTGGAAGGTTTCTGTGTTGTATCTGCAGGTCTCTTAATAAAAGAAAATATTGCTTTTGTGGCATTTACACTAAAAGACAGGTTGTCTTTTAAAGTCTGTAATGCCTGAACTTGTCAATTGAGAAATTAAATATCCTAGAATAGTGGTGTCCAAAGTCGGACCTCGAGGGCCGGCATCCTGCATGTTTTAGTTCTCGCCCTGGTTTAATGCACCTGGATCAAATGATGGCTCATTAGAGGCCTAAGAAGAACACTGACTTGCTGAAAAGGTTGTTACTACCGCCAGGGAGAGAACTAAAATATGCAGGATGCCGGCTTTTGAGGACCAACTTTGGGCACCCCTGTCCAAGAACATAAGCAGATTCTTTAAAGATTAGCTTAAGAACTTTGTTACCTTAATCATAGCATATTTAGACTCATTTTTAGAACCCTGAGTCCAGCTTACACTGAATTTTAAGCTGTTTAGACACCAAACAGATAGTAAAATTCACATTTGTTAATCTTTTTAATGAGTTTCCATTCAATCAATAACTCAAAAACTAAAACAACGGAAGGCAAAATAATAGAAAAATCAAGGTTTCACGATAAAGCATATCAATTTCATATAAATCAAGGTGAAACCTTAATTTAATGAATAATACTGACTTTCTTCAGCATTATTAGACTTTTGTCCTTTCATAAATAGAGAAAAAGTCTGGAAAGCAATGCCTTGCTCCCACTCAATGGCAAAATGACAACATTTCCATTTCCAGACGTTTTAACACCACAAAAATCTGTTGGAAGAATGAGTTCGATATATGATTCACCTGCAATTCTATTTTCTTGGCACGAACAGCACAGAGTTAGACTGCTGGACTAAAAATGAATTTTAAAAAAGTAACTAAAGTCCAAATAATTCCGTTTGGAAATGATACAGTAATTCAATTGTATGTCTTTTGAACACCATGGAGGGAATACGATTACAGCAGAATAACTGGCTAAATCAATTATTTCAATGTTTCCATAGCTATGGATAAGAATAATGTTGTTAAGATCAGGCTGGTTTATAGCTTTGATAATCTCAGAGGTTTCCATGGCATAATGGACATGTGATTGGAGAAACATTCTTCTCATGGTGCTATAAATAACAGATTCTCTCACTTTATCAGCCCCACAGACAAGACAACAGAGGACAGTTTCTAACTCACCCACTGATATATTAACTTCCCCCATTCCTCTGGTCGTCTCCACATGACTAAACACCGCGACTTATTTTTGTCCAACCACTCCAGGTTGCCTGAAGAAGTCGCAGACAACAGGCGTGTTTAACACTGCTGGAACATCAACACAGCAAGAACATGAAGACAGAAGAGAATTTACCTTTTTTCCTCAACTCTTCAAACACAACTTGAATTGCTTCCACTGAGAGTTTTCCTGGACTTGCATTAAGGACGAACCAAACCAACATTCAGATGTAAATCAAAGGGTACAAACCTCAATAGAGGAAAAAAAGCATTTCATCTGGTAGACTTAAGCTGCAATATGAAAGGGAAAAACAGAACTGCCCTAAAAAGAACACACTCATCTGAATTAACAGCAAGATTTTGAAAAAAAAAGTCAATAAGCTTGTCATTAGCAATTTAAGCTAAAATAAAAATGGCCACAAATGATGACAAAATGTTTTTTCAAACAGCTACAGCGCTTATCACGCAAAAAATGGTCAAATTTACATAAACCAACAAACCAGTTATATGTAATTGAATGTCTCCTAATAAGTTGGAGGAAAACACACAACTAGGTTTTCCAACAGAGGAAGGGTTCCACAAGCACATCACAACTGGGACTGGAATGAATAAAGCAGGTTAAACCTCTGGAACAGGCCTACTAAAAGCCTCGACCTCAATCCTATTGAAAAGTTGCAGAATGCTTAAAAATAACCCATAATTTTAAATGAGATCAGAACAATACATTATTGTACACGTACAATAATATATTGTTTTTTTTCCTTCAACTTGCTAAGCCATCCCAATATTAGTGGGTGTTTATGGACATGTTTGAGGCAGTTTTCAACTTTTTTTTTCCCCTTTGTGAGTTTAAGAAAATCATCAATAAAGTCAAACTGTCATACTTAGAAAGAAATCACAGGTTGTACCTCTCATAGCCATTCTACATTGCAAAAAGAAATATAAAAAAAAAAAAAAAAACATTACAGGCAAAAATTATATAAATATTCCAACTCCAATGAGTAAATTTAAACTTCTTGTATTAAAGATAGTGTAAATGTGCTTTCAGGATACTCTCTATCTTCTTGTTGTTGAACACGGGACTTTCCTGCACTTCCATGACATCCACAGTGTAGAGCTTGTGATGCCGGCAGTAGGACAGAACCAGGGAACACCAGGCAGCCAACTGTTTCTGTCTCGTGTCAACATTGGGCTGGAGTCTGTCCGAAAATACAAAACAAACAAACCGAGCAACGTAAGGCAAACTCATAATTGAACAGCTTTCAATGTGCTTCAGCTTATTTTAGAAAACACAGAGGTTCAAGTATTAGGATGACGCTTGCAAATTTGGTTACAGCAAAGAAATTTTAAACGTGTAAAAATGTTTGACAGCACATATTCACTACACATAATCATTTTTTAAAACAATTTTTTTTTTTGATAAATAAGTATTTTAAGGTTTTACCTTTAAAAAATTCAACCTTTGTTGGAAAATCAAACAAAGTAGCAGACAGGCGTCTTATAAAATAGCTCCCACAGTGAGAGTATTGACTTTATTGTATTAAAATTTTCAATTTGTCTTGGATTTTCTGTTTCTATTTTGACTGAGGAAGCAGTGCAGATTCAGCAAATTCAGCTGTGCTATAGTTAGGATATGTCTAAAACTGCAAACCCTGTGGCCTAATCGGTTCATCCAAAAAGAAGAAATATGCTGCAGTTTGTTTGTTTTTTTTTTAAATAGAGGAAGTAGTTTATAATCCAACAGAAAATTAATGGATTATTGGGTTACCTCCCTATGCATCAAAGACCTTGTTTGTCTGATCAGATTCATAAACAATCTGTGAAAAAGCAATGGGCCCCTCTGAGATTTTGCGTTCTTGTGGGGTTTTTTCCTCCATCTGGTACACTTAAATGTTTCACATCATCAAACTAATTTTTAACACACAAAGATAACCAGAGTACATATATTTCCAAGCAATTATTAAGAGGAAATAGCAATCCAAACTAGTTTGAAACATTTGGACAAAGACAACTAATTTTGTTATATCATTTTCTTACTACTTATTGATTTGTGATTTAAAAAAAAAAAACTCTTTTCCCTCCACTTAACAACTAGCAGCAGGTGTTACCAAAATGTGTTAATTTGATAGATAAACGACAGGGGAAACAAAGAGTCCAAACACTGCGAATCTGAGATGTCACTAGTGTCAGTGAGTCAACATCAGCGGAAACACATCCTGTAAAACAGTTTCTTCCTCAACACAAACCTACAATAAAACACTATGTACATGTGATCAAGTATTTGCTCAGAATTACATGTAAATCCATCATTAGACCAAGCCATAAGTAGCTATTTTATTAACTTTAGAAATCCTGAGTGTAAATTCACTTCCTTAGCAATCTTAGCCGAAATTAGCTTGCTAACGTAGTGCTAGGTTGAAAAATCAACGCTTCTCCAAACAGATACAGAGATAAAACAATAGTTAATAGGCACGTTTTAACGCTCCTTTTATGCGGTGGTTGTTAAAAACATGACTCACGTAAAAAACGGAGGGAAATTGTATTGCCAGGGCCACTCAAAACTCATCGCAGTTGATGCGGTGTTCACAGCTGACAGCTTCCGGAAGAGCGTCCGACCACACAAATAGTTCCGGCTGAGCACATAGAGTAGGGAGAACTAACAGGCTAAACACATTATTAAAGTGTCTAATAGATTTTATTGGATTTTTTTAAAGCATTGTAATCAGTATTTCGTCAGGCTGTAAGAAGTTCTGAATTGGTTTCTTCTTCGCATTTTTTTTTAGATCAGTTTTTGATGCTGTATTACTCAGAAGTTGAAGAAGGGGGGATTCCTTTGTCAAGCTGGTTTATTTTTTTTAGCATTTTACATAGACATAAAGTGAAAACGAAGAGGTAGAGTCATAATAAAGCAGTTAATCTGACAAATGACCCAATCAATATATGTCGATCAACTTAAAGAGCAGCAGAAAGTGCATGTTCCCCAGTAGAATGAGCACATTCATCTGAAATTTACTAAATTTAGTTGGTTTATTCTGCATACAGCTAACAAAAACGTTATAAACAACATTATAATAGTTATAATAATTGAACACTAGATTATTTTTGCAGCAGTAGAAATAATTGTTGATTTTGTTCGTATTTTATTTGAATTTCTGTATAGACTTTGAAACTACATCTAGTCAGTTATCATGGTAATTTCATGCCTGTGAGAAAGTAAAAGTGATTTTAAAGCTTTCTTCTAATGCTAATGAATAAAGCTGCAAAAATGTGTTGTCTGTAAAAAGTTTCGCAACTTTTTATGTGTGAAGTTCAAAGTCTAACATCTGTTATTTCAAACTGAAAAACTCTACAGAGGAAGTATGGAATATTGTCATGAAGAAGATGAGAGACACTAGGCCCAACGATTCAGACGAGCTGAGGGCAACTGGTAAAGTACAGGGCTTCTTCAACACCTCAGTTACCACATTTATTAACAAATAAATGCCTGAAATGTATGTTGCAAAGAAATTATATGAGTTTCCCTCTTAAAAAGATTTAAAGTCTCAATAGCCGGATAAAGACAGCTGGTTCTGTTCTGGGGACGACTGTGGAACCTCTGGAGATGACAATGCAAAGGATTCATCATAAAACTAAGGAAATGATGGACAACCCTGACCATCCTCATCATGAGACTATCTAAGGAAAACAGAGTCTTAGTCAAAGGCTTCTTCAAGTTCACTGTAACAGACTGCAACAACAGCCATCACTATCTACAATGACTCTTTGAAGAATCTGAATTACAACATTTATTTTTGAATTTGAATTTTTGAATTTGAATTAAGTTACAGACATACACTGACTTTTATATGTTCAACTCTTTCTTAAGGAAACCATTTGGAAACCAGTCATTGGAAACCTGTCAGTAATTTTTGAACTGGAGTTTGTATATAAATTCAACAAGTAATTGAATTTTAGTCCAGTTGGTGCTTGTTGACAAAGCACCAAACCTGTGATGGACATAGCTGGGTGTGGGCCCCCAAATAACACGAGTGTGAACTATTTGACACATTTTGATGCAAACCAAAAAAAAAAAAGAAACCTATGTATTTTTTCAAAAGTTAATTTATTATAGAAAGAACTTGTGCTTTTTCCACCAACTTGCAGCATAAATATGCCATTTATTACTATTTACAGGACATACAGTTATGCAAATTTCCACTTTTCTATTTCACTATTAGATTTAGTTTACTTCAAACTCTCATTAAATCATTATTTCATCTTTATGGCATTATTGTACAATCTCTTAATGACAAATAAGAACAGCACAATTGAAAAATACTCTCACTGTCTTTTAAAATCTATATCTATTTTATTTTCTACTTCAGACCAACATGTTGGCACATGTTGGCATTACTTCAGTTGTCTATATTACAATAAATTCAAGGGCAAAGATGAGAAAAAAGGAAAATATTAGAATACAATCTCAGTTATTGACTTAAGTGATATACTGTAGCATAAAATCCAAAACAAACATTAAAAAAAGATGTCAAATGTTTTAAAATAAAGATGAAAGCTAATTTAAGACAGCATTAATGCTTTCTAGGTGTATCCTGCTTTGTTTTGACACGTTGACTTCAACTAAAAACAAAAAAAAAAGCAAGAGTCGAAATAGGAGAAAGTGGCTTGTGAGGTCTAGACAATTTACAGTCTCAAAAAGAGAAAGCAGTTTGATACAGTGCTTCTTTCACTGAAGAAAAGTCAAACCTATGCGGCTCAGACACATTCCTAAAATACTGGCGCAGAAAGTTTGACAGTGCAAGCGTCCTCAGGTAAAAAAACAAACAAAAAAAAAAAACATACAGAGCAATGGCAGCTGAAAATCCCTCATCTTGGCAGGTTAATTGCAATGGCACATTTAACTTATTCCAGAAAACAACTTCAATTTTACATGTGGCATTCAAGCTACTGATGTACATGCAAAGGGAAACTAAAAAACAAAAAAAAAAAGTCAAGTACTTTATGCACTTTTGTCCGGGTGCGCAAGCAACTGCTTTAGCTAGAGTGGAAGATACGGCTATATTCATTCAGGATGAACTCCACGATCTGGTTCTGGAAGACCATGTGCATGGTGATGTTCGCTGTCTCTGTCTCTGGCCGAAGAAGCGTTGGGCCGAACACAATGGCAACATTCTGTACGGTCATGCGATTGTCCTCTCCATAATCAATTACCCTGTCGTTCACACACACAGAGAGAAATGGAAGAAACAGTGAGTCAGGGTAAACTGTAATTTACCCAAGGACAGAAATACAATCTTTTATTTTTAGCAGGAAAACTAAGCTGTTTTCCTTTTTACATTTCAATTAATGAGATTGTCAGGTTCCTGCTAGATCTTCTTGATGTTGTTTATTCACTAATATTTTCTAACAAGCTTGTGAAATCTTCAGAGAACAGTTGTATTTAAAGTGAGATTACATTAGGCATATGTGGTCATTATTTTCTCTTTAAGTGACCTCTGAAGGCAAGTGGTCACAATAGATTTTACTTAGATGTGTCAGAGTAAGGGGGGCTGAAAGACACTTGGGTCGCTTTTTTTGAGTCTTATTTGTCATCAGATATTAAAAAACTTTAATAATTTGACCTCGACTTCACAACTTTGCATTAATCTGTGTTGGTCTATGACATGAAAAATGTTTTTGGTGAAACATTGAAGTCGTATTAAAACTTTTAGAAGGCACTGTAAAATGCTATTATTTTCATAGCAATGCAATAGAAAATCAATCAGAGCAGAAAAAATGACCCAAACCTTTGTAAATGCCCAAAAAGCATCTTCATAGTGTCATGGTTTACAGCAGGAAGTGATTTGACCAGTTCATAAATGTGAGAAAGTTTTGTGTTGTAATCAGAAATTCCTAGAAAAATGAAAGAAAATCTGTAAATACAGCATCAATATTGAGTAATCATTAAAATCATTTTGCTAATTGTTCCATGAAATTACATATATAAGAAGTGAAAAATGCACTTACTTATAGCTATGATGAAGTCATTAAAGTGGCTGAATGGGAAAAGAGGTTCAGGAAGCTCTCGGAAAAATAATTTCAGTGCTCCGGTGATGACGTGAACATCTTCCCACTGACCATCCTCCAGGTCCAGCTCCTCTGTTTTAAGACAATATGTGCACAAAGCATTAAAACCCAGCAGAGGGAGCTACTGTTCAAAGTTAAAACCATCCATAAATGGAGCTCACCGTGATCAGCCTTGAATCGAAGCTTCTGTATGACTGCCAGGTTCCCACTAACTCTGTATAGCCCATCAATGTCTAAACCTGGAAATTACCAGCAGCTTTTAATTAGCTAGTTTAATACAGAAAGAAAAAAAAGATTTAAATATTTGACTTATTTAACTCACCTCTCTTCTCTACTGCTTTAATACACTTCTCCACAAAACTTGGAACTGTGGTCCTCTCGTGGGCACACAGTGTGTGCAGATGACAACCAAACACGTTTTCTGCATGAAATAAGATCATTATTTTTCACGACAAGCTTCTTAATACAAAGATTGGAACAAAACAGTAAAAAGTGTAAGAATGATTGAGATTTATACAACAAGCTTTACTATTATTGTTTTTTAAATTTTAACCAAAGTACAGCAGTTTTTATTCTATTTTGATCTCTCATAGTTATATTATTACCTGAAAGAAACGTAATGCCATCAGTTTAAGCTCTTAATTTTGCCTAACTTTTGAAAATAAAAACCAAAAGAGAGTAAAATGTATCTGAAACAAGGGATAAATATCTCCATCAGCCATCCATAAAATCATTGGTTAGAAGTCTTTGCCAAACTGACCTCTGATGTAGCCTTTTTCTTTGACTGACTGCAGCGTTGGGCGCTTCATGAGGAACTTCATCAGCTTGGTCCGAACCTTTTTTGGGTCTGTTTCCGCTGCATTGCTGGGCGACTGAGATATGCTTGGCCTTGGGGCTATAAAAGATACATAGAGTGTGACTCCATATTTCGTGGTCATAGGTAAACTCAGAGATCATAGATAAAGGCAGAGATCATGATACTACTCTTTTAGCTTCAGGTTCTTCATCACAAACAGGATCGAAGACATAAAGCGTCCCTGGAAGGTCCAGTATACACTGAAAACAAACTCAACTCTGTGCTGAGAATGTGAAACCAGTTCCCCTCTTTGGATATGTAAGTATAGCAATATAGCCTTTAAAATCATTTACAGTACTACTTACTAATGTAGTACTTTAAGTCTTCTTCAAATCCACAAAACACAAATTGACCCGACAACCAAACACACATGATCCCCTCAGCAACAACAGTACTGAGCCTCTTCAACGCCCTAAATAAACTTTCCCTTTTCCACATAATCACCAAACTCCTCCCACAGATGACTTTTAGATTCTACAACTATACAGAACATTATCGTTCTGGGCATCTTGTACAAAGCCACTGTTTGTCACCAAAAGCAAGCAAGTTCAGTTTATCAAAACCATTTCACCAAAATTAAGTTAACCTACGTCTTCGCTTGTCTACGGCAGCGCCGGGTTTCTCGTCTCTGTCTACATTGCCAATTTTTTCATACAGGTCCCCATCCTCTTCCTCAGAATGGTGCTCCTGGTAGTCCTGATGAACAGAGGTGAAAGCAGTGTTGAAACATGAACACAGTTTAATTTAGTTTCAATCTGAGAAAAGTATAGTTAGGACTAGTTTTTTTTGGCAACAATGAATATTCCCAGCAGTTGGGTGTGTACAGTTGGTGCCATTTGCATTCTAGCCACTAGATGTCCTTTTACCATCTTTAGATCTGTTTGTAGATCTAAAGCAAACACTCAAATCAAAGAGGGCAATTTTTAAAAGAAATTAGCAAATTTCTTTTCCTGGTAAAGCGATTGGCAAAATCTGAATTCAGATTTTGCCCTTCGACCCTTTTATTAAAATTTATTTGTGTAGTTAAACGTAACGCTTATGCTTGTCCAAAGTAAGTTAATAAAACTATCTAATTAGCTTGGTGCTAAATTTCTTAACTTTCTTAACATGTCTGTACAGTAATTATCACAATGGTTATTGATAACATAATTTTTTAAAAATCTGAAATTCTCCTGTCTTCAAACCTAAACTTAAATTTGCTCTCTCCTATAGAAGCTGATAACAATAAGCAAGTTTCAATTTTAATTCCTAACACAGACAAAAGTAAGCCAGTTTTATGTGCAAATTTCTTCATTGGGTTTGTTGAAAGGCTTAATGCTGCAAAATAAATTCCTGCTCCGCACAATTTTGTAACATAATTCTTTAAACAAAAGTACAAGACAGAAAATTTGTTATTACAACCAGCAAAAAAACAAAAAAACAACAAAAATGAGTCACTGACAGAAGCAAAGAGCACAGAATCTTATAATGTAACTAAATTATATAATTTAGAACATACTTAAGACTTTTTAAAACCTTGACATGGAAGTTTTAACCACTTATTTCAAGTCAAATCTCTAAGTATTTACTTTCATAAAGGACATGGGAATAAATGGCCACGACAAGGTTTTAACTTTACACAAACATAGAAATTTAAGCCAATAAGCAGTAAAGCATTTCTGCAGGTTTGCACGGAGGGTTCAGTGTAGTAACATCTGAATTCCTCAGTCAGAGCCTCAATGGCTTACAGTAAAGATCTTTCAATTCAAGACTTCATTTGGCATTTATTGACATGACAGAAAAAATGTAAAACAGAATCTAAGATGTTCATTGAGATTAGCTGATGACAAAATGGATCTTTTTAACCTTAAGTCAAACCCATAATATGTTGTTCCTCTCATTTCCTGGTTTTATGAAAAGTTCACCATTTTCTCCCTGTGGGCTCACGTTTAAATATAAACACAAACGTAAAATCAGTCTCTGTGTCCTGGAAAGAACAAGCAATCCTAATTTGCAAATTCAAAACATTTACAAAAGAGATGCTTTTTTTTTTGGTCATTGAACTACTTCCTGTTGATGGTTCTGTTCACTGTAAGGACTTACGAGCTGTTGAATGGTGTCCTTTAAAATTTTGTGCCAGTCGTGGATGATGCTTTCCGTATCGTACTGGATAAGAAACTCCACACCATTCTTCCCTTTGAGCTGGGAATAAAATACATCAAGGGGGATTTAATCAAAGTTTCTATTAATGATTCAAATTAATGTACATAATTATATTTTAACTGACCATGTTCTAAAGTAAAAATCATTCACTCAGCAGAACACTTAACATTGTTTTCAGTGTCAACAAACACACCTCTAAGACATTCTTTTTACTGGATTTGTCTTTTGTGGCCCAGCCAATCGTAGCGCCCTTCAGTTCCACCGTAAACTCTGGAACAATCTGATTGGTCTTGTTCTGCTTGTTGAAAAACAAGATGAAAAAAAATTCAGCGGATTACCAAACTGACTGCGCCGCATTCCAGGAGGTGAGCTGAAGTTGAACAAAAGACGTGACTGTCACTGCCAGCTCGTGACCTGAAGGCTGGTCTATGCCGGCGATTCTGATAGAAGTGACAGAACAGCTGAGGCAGTGCTGCAGTTTAGGGTTTTATTTGGGGATGAAGAGGCAGCGCAGATGAATCACAAGAGTGAAGTCCACTGGTGAGCGTGAATGCAAGAGAAATGGGAGGTGGACTAATAATATGAGAAGGAGATAATAATAAATCAACAAAGGCTAAAACTAGTTTAAGAAGCAGAATAGCAAAGAACAGTGTGCAACATTAAACTAAGAAACAAAATATAAAGGAATATATTTATATGGCAAGACCTTACGAGCAATAATTAATACAAGGGGTTGAATAGAACATAGCAAGTCCTGTGCTGTACTAAAAACACATTAGATAATGACAGGAAAAAATTACATACATTTTAAGGAAGGAGAAACCTAAAATAAACTCTGAAAATAAACCTCAAGGATTGAGCTAAAATGGCAGAAACTATGAAGCATAAATTACCCCCATGAAACAGTCAAACAAAAAAATCCAAACACAACCGTGGAAGTGCAAGCATCTTGTTTTGGCAAAGTCGACTTGGGATTTTCATCAGATCAAATGATGACTGAACAACTCATCTGTGCGCTGGGTTTGTTGAGGGTAGGCCTAATACTGAGAAGAAATATGTTTTTCTGGCTGTAATAGTAATAAGCTTGTTGAACTCTTGAGTCTAAGTGTGACTTGTCACTTCTTTGCGCTTTTTAGGAGTTCTTCTTTATTTCTTTGTTTTTTCAAAGTTATTTTTCATGTCCATGCTTGAAGTTATTAAAAGTGGTTCCAAGTACAATAAAACTGCTAATCTATAGATTGATAAACAAATATATATAGAAATATTGCACACATTCCTGCCCCATATTTGTATGACATTAATAGAGACGTGCCAGAACTTATTTATTTTCTACATAAAGCACCAATTTCAATAAAGTGAGGACCCTACCACAGCGCCTGGGGAGGGTTTGGGGTCTTTGTGGAACGTCAGGACTCCTCCATGGAGAACTGTCCATGTTGGAACCCAGTTTTTCCTGAAAAAAACAAAAAACAAAAAACAAGACACATATACAGATTAGGTGTATCTCAAAAACTGATAACATTACTGAAAATGATTTTAATGATTAAGTTTTTAAAAGCAAAAATATTATACAGATGTATTACAACCAGGGAGATATTTCAAGATCTCCCTGTAAGATCTTGAAAGTAAGCCAGAATGATCATTTGGATCATTCTGGATCAAATATGGCTTAACTGCAGTAAAAACAGATTTCTACAGAGCGGCTGCGTCTTTGCAATCACAGAGTTGACTGCTGACTTAACAAGGAGAAAGTCAGTGACACTTTCCACAAGGAGTATAAGCCACAAAATACCATCGGTAATGGAGCTGGAGTTTGACACAGTTCTGTATCCAAGAATATGAATAGAAAAAATTGTGTTGTCAAAACGTTTGCACAGACAACAGGAGAAACTGAAGCCTTACAAGGATTATGAAACAAAGCCTGTTCAAAGGTTTTGGGGAGATTAAGAAGGTATGGACTGCAGCTGGAGTCAGAGCTTCAAAAGCCACAACACATACCTATCAAGGACATGGACTGCAACTGTTGCACTTTTTATGTTAAGTCTCTCCTGAACCACAGACGTAAGAATGTCTTACCCCGGGCAGAAAAGGCAAAACAAACAAACAAAAAAAAAAACAACGAAAGAAAAAAAATTTGACTGCTGCTAAGTCTCCAACTCCTATTTTCAGATGAAAGTAAGGTTTGCATTTCATTTGGAAATCAAGGTCCCAGAATCAGTAGGAAGAGTGCAGAGGCATAGAATCAAGCTGTTTGAGGGGTAGTGCGAAGTTTTCACAATCGGTGATGATTTGACGACTAATCCCATCTGCTGGTGTCAGCCCACTGTGTGCTTAATCAACTCCCAAGTCAGTGCTGCTGAAATTTTAGCGCACTTAATGCTTCCCTCTGCTCACAAACTTTCACTTGACACCTTTTCACACTGCCAAACGTACCACAGGCTGCTTTAATGACCCTGATATCACTGTGCTGGATTGGCAACAATCTGGGCCGACTGCACACGTAACCTTTGGAGCGTTGTCGGGAGAAAACATGTGACACCAGAATCAACTCAGGAGATGTGCTGAAGTTATCATCAATCAACCCACATTCTCTGAAAGAAATTGCCTAAAACTATTAGTAAGCAATGATTTCCAGTTTTGCTTGCAGTTTTTACTACCGTAATGCACTTTGTAGTCAGAGAACAGATTTTAAAATACTTGTGGTGACTTTTAAATGTCCACATGGCTCGGCTCTCTAATGACTCTCGAACCTGTTGAGCTTCACATTTCGTCTCAGAGAGTTTGCTTTCAGCTGCTTAGAGGAGATAGAGAATTTAAAACAATTTGGAACATCTGGCTTTTTACCATCAGGCACAAACTCCTTCTAGTTTTTAAATTGCTTTTAAAACAGTTTTCACCACCTTTAACACAGGATAAGCAGTATAGCACCAATGCAGTAATTCACAGCAAATAAGTCCTGACCAAGTATTAAATGCATATGCATTACAGTAGGTAAATATAATTTTCAGGAGGCCTGCAAGTCTAGGTTAAAAAAGTCGCTTTTTATTGGTCTGACTTTTGAGTGTTCATGGGATGTAAGCCATGATAATTAATTTAACAGAAACACATTCTACTTTAGGGGCTGCACAGTGGCGCAGTTGGTAGAGCTGTTGCCTTGCAGCAAGAAGGTTCTGGGTTCGATTCCCGGCCCGGGGTCTTTCTGCACGGAGTTTGCATG